>VMDR010007082.1:0-42212 GCA_007922815.1 Macrotus californicus | reverse complement strand
CCCAACAGTGTATAAAAATTTATGAATTTTACCCTCTTACTCCCGAAGGTTAAAAATACATTTAAGATTTTAAACTGAAACATAGAATTACCATATGATCCAGCATTCCACTTCTGAGTATACACCCAGAAGAACTGAAAGCAGAGGCTCACACAGACATTGGCACACCCATGTTCATGGCAGCACTATTCGCAATAGCCAAGAGGGGGAAAGAACCCAAAGGCCCATCGACAGAAGAACAGATAAATAGAGCGTGGTCTATGCATGCAATGGAGTATCGCCCGGCCTTAAAGAGGAAGGGAATTCTGACACAGGCTGCAACATGGACAAATCTCAAAGACATTATGCTAAATGAAATAATCCAGTTACAAACCACAAAGACCGTGTGATTCCACTTATATGAGGAACCTGCGGTCTTCAGATTCATAGAGACAGAATGCTGGTTGCCAGGGGCTAAGAGAAGGGGAGGTGGCATGCTATTGTTTAATGGGTGCAGGGTTCCAGTGTGGGGTGAGAGTCCTGTAGACAGATGGTGGGGACGGTGACACAACAGTGTAAACATCCATAAATGTCACTGAACTATACACTTAAAATGGTAAAAATGGTAAAAAACAAAAAAAGGAAAGATCTTAACTCATAACCTTCCACGATGCTGGCCTGTACTTTTCAGAAAGCACGTGCTGCCTTGATTGTAGAGAAAGTATGTCTGAGTCACAGTCTCTGTCATTTTAGACATAGAAAATGTGCCATAGTGGATGTCTTGGAAGCTTCCTTCATTACATACATGAGGAAGAAACAGAACGGTGCTCTTGCCTCTCTTGACTTTTTAAAATAATTAAAATTAGAACAAAACAAAACACCAACATCTGCGATGGACAAGTCTAAAAGATGTTGTTACCACTTCACGGAGGCTCGTGCCTGGTGCACACGTGGTGCCCAGTAACTGCCTGTTGAATGGGTGGGACTAGACATTGCCGAAGCCTGACTATAAAGTCATGTGAGTGATTCCCAGGCAAGCTACTGGAACTAAACTATTCCAATCAGCAAATATTAACTGCGAATCTACTGTGTGCCAGAGAGTGCAGTTAATGCTAGATCTGAATTGAAGGGGTTCAAAAATAGTTAAACCCCGTTTTAGTCCATTGGGAAAGGCAACTGTAGACACTGGTAACAAGAGTCTATAGTGTGGTTCATGTGGCAGGAGTACATATGCACAAGGCCAGAGGAGGGAGACGGACTCTCTCTTAGGAGGCTGGTGGGAGCACTCAGGGAAGGTGTCCTGGAGGTGTCTGATGACTGAGCTGGGGTTTGAAGGATCAGGTGTTTGTCAGTGTAAACAGGCCAAGGGAAAGGGCATCTGCTAGGCAGAGGGAATGGCAGGGGCAAGGGCTGGGAGGCAGGATATACTCGATGGGCACAGCACCCACTCTGAAACACACATCAGTGGGAGTGAAGGGACCCCACGGTTTTCTCCAAGAAAGCTGCCCTTGCTCCATGAATGACTAGGTCTTTTCTATGGGCACTGACTGCAAGCCCTTGAGACATCCTTGGAAATATATACATTCACAGGCGACAAATCTCTCTCTTTGAAGAGTGAGATTTGAGCATAGTTTCAGCATCAGCTAATGGCTATTTAGAGTCCAGTCGTGTGGACCAATTGACTGACAAAGCTGGCGATACTGCCTGAGTGATTACACAGTCACCAGGTAGATGTGTGTTCCAGGGACACTGGTTTTCAAGGACATTCTGAAGAAGGTTCCCCCAAGTGTTTTGAGCAATGATAGGAGTAGTAGATCCTGTGAGGCCTCCCTAAGTGAACCCCCACCCACTAGAGAGTCTGTGGATGACATCAGCCTCATATCATTACAGTTAAAACTTTAGGGAAGACCCTATCCAAGGTTGTTTAGTCATGCATGCAACAAAATGAGCAGGTTGTGAAGGTGCTGCTCGTATTTAAACTTGAAATTTGATTTCAGTGCTGTCGTGTGACTCAGGCAGAGCCCGGACTTAGAATGGAAAGCTCTAAGTTCCGTCACCCTTGGCTTGAATATGCATTTCCCTATGTCTGCTGGTCTGCAACTTCCCGGGCTGGCCTACTTTCGGTAAGACAGGCACTTGGAGGGCTGTCTTGTTGATTTTAATACAGGGGATGGCGGTGTTCTAGGCTGCATGTGCTGGCTGGGGCTGGGCGTGCTCAGTCATCAGACAAGCCATGTTTTTGGTTTTTCAGTAGAATTCTGTTAGCCTACTGAGCCACCTGACCTACAAGTCCACTTACTCGGTGGACTTAGAAAATTAACACCTTACAAAAGTGAAACTTGGAGACTTTGGATTTTGCTGTTTTCATATAAAATATAGTAGTGCACTAAATTTTTATTGTATGTTGATATTATGACTGTGTAGGATTACCACATGCAGGTTACAACAGTGTAAGAGAATATTATCCCTGCACTCAGAGTGTGTGCAGGGCTGAGAGAGCAAAGCGCCGCAGAATATTCTAATGGGAAGCACCAGGAAGCACGTTAGAAGTCATGGTGTGCATGATTTACTTTAAGATAAGGAAGCGAAGACACAGATTGGTGTAGACCCACCCATGGCTGTTGACTGTCTGTGTGGGTCAGGGGTATGAGGCCCCTCACTCTTGTCCGTAGCCTTGACTAGTTTGGTGGGAGGTGTCACTCTGTGACGGGTTTCTGTCTCACTATGACCTGTTTTTCTGTAACATCCCTTATACCAGTGGTCACCAACCTTTTTGGCACCAGGGACCTGTTTGTGACCAGTTTTGTGGAAGACAGGGTGCAGGGGGGGAGGTGGAGCTCAGGTGAGCACTTGTGGCCGGCCCAGTTCCTAACAGGCTGTGGACCAGTGCCCGTCTGGGGCCCGGCATTTCAGGACCCCTGCCTTATACCATGAATTCCTGTAGAAAGGTGTGAGCAGCTCACTCAGGTCCTGTTACTCGTTATGGAAAATGGTTTCTTCGGGTGGAGCAGGCTCTAGTTAAAATTAAAAAGGCAAAGAAAAAAAAAGTTGTGGCATTGAAACTTGGTTTCAGTGTGCCCTTATAACCAACGTAAATTCTTCCTGAGCAACAATTTTAACATTTTCCTAGGCCAGCAGACACATACCCCAAACAACCAGCCCTTACCTGGAGCTTTGGCGAGTCCACTTGTCTTTCATAGGGCTTCCTTTCTTTGGGGGTCACTTTCCTCACAAGCTTCTGGAAGCTATCTCTGTTCTCGGGATGCTTCAAGATGCTAGATATGCACATCCATTATCCTGGCAAAAATCTGTTTCTTTATGCATTTGTTGCCAAGAATCCCAGGCAGGGAGGGCCATGGCAGTGCATGCGGTGGTGGCATTTCCCCGGTGCTGCTTGTTGAATGGTTCCCATTCCCCTGGCATCTGCAATCACACCTTTCTTACCGATTTCCACACGAGTGGCCAAAGGAACTCTGATCTGTGGAGGGTCTGGAGAAGGGGCCCTCTCCTTTTGCCTTTGTGTTAGGCATTTTGTTGAACTCCTAGGAGATGGAGTTTCCAGCTAAGGGCCTGATGGGTTTTGAGTGAAGCAGGCCACCCATGAATTAGCCAGAGCACCCAACTCAAATGCCCAGCTGCCCACAGGTGGTTCTTTTGCCCTTGTTGAATGTTCTCAGCTTGTTCTGGCATCTCATCTCCCCGGTCTGTGTGCTGGTCCCTGTACCTGAGCTCCAGCCTCTGCCCCTCTGGGTCTGCGGCTCTCTCCAGTCCTCTGTTCAGCTGC
Organism: Macrotus californicus; assembly: GCA_007922815.1. Classification (NCBI taxonomy): domain Eukaryota; kingdom Metazoa; phylum Chordata; class Mammalia; order Chiroptera; family Phyllostomidae; genus Macrotus; species Macrotus californicus. Next base: position 38,449 of record VMDR010007082.1, on the reverse strand, counting down.
CCCTCTGGCCCTGTGTTCTCCCCATCATCTCCATTATTGTCCAGAATAAGGAGCCCCAGCCTCAGCTCCTGGGCAGGACAGCAGGATTCAGACCTGCAGATGTTTGCAGGATGTTTGTGAGATTGCATTTTATTATACCTTGGATCCATTTGATAGCCTCTCGTCAGCATCAGTGTTGAGTTCTCCAGCTCGTCTCCTCTGTACATCAACTAAATTGTGCAGAACCCCAAGTACTGCATGGTATCATAGGATGTAAACCTGCCCCTTTGACATAGACATGAATATTGTGTATGAAATAGTAATAACTAACATTTGTTGCATCTTTTCCATGTGACAGATACTCAACAGTGCCTGCATTATACCATTTAAGTTGAAAACCAGCCACACCCCTAGTGCCTCTCCCCCTCCCCTGACCCCACTGTACCATGGCACAGCTAGCTCTGGGACGTGTGGTTCAGATGGTTCAGGTAATCCACTTGTAGAGATAATCTGACTTTTAGAGAGAGACTGGTGTTATTCACCACTATGCAAAAAAATAAATAAATAAAAAAAATCTGCCATTCTGCACTTTCGATGCACACAAGTGACTTGGGTTCTCATTGTGTCTTTGCTACTGTCTTTATGGCAAGCTTTCCTTTCTGCCTTCCTGGTTGATTCAGAATAACTGAACCTCTGTATTGTGTGTCCCCAGTAGACCTGCCTTGGGGAAAGATCACCCCTTAGGTTGGTTTCTTCTCTAGTTGATATGGGTGGTGGGTAAGCTAGATGAATAAATCTAAATGCTACTTGAGTATTTTGACTTTGAGCATTTTGTATGTTCTTATTTGGCTTTATAAAACAATCAATTACTCCTTAAGAACTTAACAGAAATACTGAATCTTAATGAGCCCTTACTATATGTGATAGACGTTGCATGCATAATAACCCTTCAAAGTTGGAACAGTCACTGATCGTTTTTCAAGATTAGGTGATTTTTCTGAGATTTAGCAGCTAGTAAGGAAAAAGTGGGGCCACAATGCAGAATCAGGTCTTTTGGACTCTAGGGCTTGGTCTTAATCAGGATGCTACCCTCCCCTGGTTTCTCACCTTGCAGGGGGTGTGAGTGCAGGTGTGTGAGAGTGGGGCGGAGGGCGGGCAAAGCTGAAAGGGACAGGTGACTGTAACTTGACCTTCCAAGATTATGTGGTCAAGTTGGGGAGACCAAGCAGAGATTTGACTGGCATTTAACAATAACATGAGACACAGGACGAGAGATATTGTGGTGGAGTCCAGGGTTAGGGGAAACTGGGGAGCTTTCCCACATGTTTAGAAATGAGGCAGGTCCCCTCAGAGGTGTCTGAGCACTTTCGCAGTCTGCCTCAGGAGGGCTGCTTGGCACCCTGCTGCACAGCACTGCGTGTGGGGCTCCTTCTGGTGACCCTGTGAAGGGCTTCAGGGCAAGCCTGTCTGTACTGCTGTCAAATAATTTTTACAGCATGGAGATATTTCTTTAAGGGTCGCCTCCAAAATGGATTTTATAAAGCAAACTTGTTTTAGCCTCATGTGAGGATATGTTTATTGATGTTAGAGGAAGAGGAAAAGAGAGAGGGAGAGAGAGAGAGAGAGAGAAGAGAGAGAGAAACATCAGTTGGTTGCCTTTCACACTCACTCCCACCAGGGATTGAACCTGCAACCCAAGTATGTACCCTGCCTGGAAATTGAACCCACAACCTTTTTGGTGTATGGGATGACGCTCCAACCAACCGAGCCATCTGGCCAGGGTAAGCAAACTCTTTTGAAAATGCACAACAGGAGCTCAGCATTTCAAGGAATTCTATTCGGCATGGTCACACTCTAATTTTTTCTGTTTTATAAGTTTTCATCTATTGTGTTTTTTCAAAGCGACTTTTAACAAGTATGGTGGGAAACTCTGAAGTATTGCTTCTCCTTCATTTATCCTCTCCACCCATCACTGAATTCTGATTGGACGTCTACTGAGACCCAGGATCTGGGGTGTGTGCAAGCTTAAATTAGAGATGGTCTCTATATTCAAGAAGTTGGGAAAATGAGACAGTCTTTAAGTAACAATGGAAGTAATAGTTCGGAATTTATGACAAGGTCACCCTGATGGATTGGCCTCAGGTATGTTAGACCTTGGGAGAGATACATGGAGGGCTGGAGGCACCTAGGTAGGGTCTCACTGTGGCTGGGTTCTCAGGGAAGCTTCTTCTCTTGTTGACATCCAAAGCTTTTCCTTGCTCTCTGTAAGGCTCAGCAATCTCTCTCTACTCTCAGCAAAAGTCCGAGACTGTCCTGACACACATCAGCTCCACCACACGCCCTTCCGCACAGTCCAGCTCCGCCCTGGCTCACTGTCCTGGTCTGTAAGCATAGCATCCTTCCTGGCCACCTTGCTCCCTCCCTCCTGCTATTCCAGTGCCTCTTACACACTGCCCAAAACTTAATCTCACAAAAATGCAGCTCCAGTTTGTCACTCCTTCAGTCCACTCTTACCCTGGCAGCCAAGCTTTCTGCGGCATGGAACTTGTATCAGCTTCTTACTGCGGCTGTTACCTGGTACCACAAACTTAGCAGCTTAAACAATCCAAAGTTACTGTCTTACAGTTCTTGAGGCCAGAAATTTGAAATGGGTTTTACAGGGCTAAATGAAGGTATCGATAGGTCTGTGTTCTGGGTATGCCGGTAGAGCATCCATTTCCTGGCCTCTTCCAGCTTCTAGAGGCTGCCTGCCTTCTGTGGCTCACGGCCCTTCCTGCATCTTCAAGTCCATCAGCACCCCCCAGTCTTCTCTCTCTCTGACTCTTCGACCTCCCTTTTCCACCTTTTAGGAACCCTTGTGATTACATTGCGCCCACACAGATAATTCAGGATAAACCCCCTTCTCCTGATCCCTAACTTAATCACATCCACAGAATCCCTTCGCCATGTATATAACATATGTACACGTTCTGGGGATTAGGATATGAACATCTTTGGGGAGCCATTTTCCTGCCTACAACAGCACTCAAGCTTTCTTTCACACTATTTTTTTCTTTCCCCAGTTGTATCTTTAGTGCTGGACCAATAACAACAACAACAACAGGGACAACAATAGAAATAGCAGCCCACACTTGTGGAGTGTTTGCATTGTACTAAGCACTTTCCATGCACAATCTCACTTAACCCTCACAAATATTGTTTAGCATCAGTTATTGGTGTCTTAAGTTACAGATGTGGAAACTGACGCCCAGAGAGGTAATTTGCTCAAGGCCATGTATGAACGTGTGATGGAGTTTTTATCAAATAGCTTGACTGAAGTATAACTTAACCTGTGTCAGATGTACAATTTGGTGATTTGTCATACATTTATAGAGTTGTACATATGTCACCACTATCTAGTTTTAAAACATGTCTGTCACCCTCAAAATGTCCCTAGAGGAGCTATTAGTCCAGTGGGGAAGCCAGACATTTTAACTAGTGGTTATGTAGTGTGCTAAGCCCAGGGGTAGTTACTTATGTGTATTATAGAGCATGGAGGGCAGGCAAGTGGGGGGAAGGGAAAGCTGTCTAGTCCCTAGACACACTACTTTGCCTCTTTGGCCTGTCTACTGTGGATATCTCATTGACTTGAGCCTAACCCTCACTAGGCTGCCGGCTTGACCCGAGTTCCCACGACAACACAAGGCATTGCTGACGGCACTCAACTGCAGGGCCTCAGTGTTCCAGAGCCTGTTCCAAACAGTTCTGGTTTGCCACGAGCCTGAAAGCGGACACTGGAGGGGCTCAGCGGAAATGAGACCAGGTGTCATGGAGCACGAAGCCCCTCAGGAGAGGGCATGGGTGTGTCCTGGGACACCGCACTTGCCTGACTGACGACCTTCAGCCTGGGGCCCATGGCGTAACTTAGGGGAAGCGGCCCCAGTGTCTCAGTTCCCCGAGTCTCATCTTCGTGATGGTACAGGAGACTTTCTACTTGCTCCCTTGTTTCTTTGGGTGGTGTGGGTGGTAATGATGACTTTCACCTTGGCCAGGTGAGCCTTGAAAACACTCAGATGGTGGAGTCTGACCTTGGATGACACATCTGAGGGGGAACCCTAATGATGTCGAGGGTCAAGCTGGGTTGCCTGCTATAGCTGTCTCCCTCCTTGACCTTTCCTTGCACCTTTATAGGTGAGGAAACAGAGGTGCCAAAGGGGCAGAGAAAGGACTTACAGATGTTCTGGACTCTGTTCCAGGTGCTTCTCTGCATTATGTCATTGTGTCACCCCGGAGAGGGACGTGATGTCCTGCTCATTTTGCAGTTGAGAAATTGTGGCTCAGAGAAGAAGCCCTGCTTTGTGGACAGTTTTTCACTGCTATTTCTCTCCTTCTACCCTTTCGCCCAGCAGGAAGTGGGCACGGTTTAAATTGCTTGCCTTAGACATTGTGGGTGCTTGCTGAGTTCAGAAGCAGCCGAGTTGGATTTTCTAGCAAAGAGCACATGGAAGTGGGGAACAAACAAGATGGTGTGACATTTTATGCCCTTTCAGTGTAAATTCTACAAAATCATCAAGGTAGCATGAAGGCTTGGCTTTAAAATAGAATACACGCTGAGTTATCTGCCTTCAGAGACTGAGTGGAACATGATCTCCCTCCCTGTCCAGCCACTGGTCTTTGGCACAGAAAGCTGAAACTGACCCCTTACACTGTCCACTCCTTATGAAGATCGATAAACAGGGCTAAAATTTCCTGCTCACGTTTTTGAAAATGGCCCTTTTGAGATGTCATTTCCCACCCCCTTCCCAGAGACTAGAAGTGGGCGCTGAGGATGAAGTCAGCTGGAGGAAGCGGAGACACGCCAAAGGACGGCCCCTGCCTGAAGTTTGCCCTGGTGCCCAGGGAAGGAACCTTGCTGAGATGAGAAAGAGACATCAGAATCTGAGCTCATTGGGCGGGGGCCTGGGCAGCACCGCAGAGGGTCTATGAAAGTCCGAGTTCAAGGAAAGCGCTGGGAATAGCCTGCTCTTTTGAAGTAGCAGAACTGAGTCTGCCTTCAGTGCACTGGGTTTTATTTCTGAGCACATGTAGCAGCAGTGGGAGAAATCAGCTGTTTCCTTTTTCCCTCCCATAATGTCCACCAGAAAGCCTTCCGTACCACTTCTAAGCCGAAGGAGCAGTTTCTTTGTGTGGGCTCCGTGTGTAGACAGTGTTTCCTTTGCATCTTCCCTCTGGGGCTTTGCGAGCCACCGGCTGGTTCTTGTTCTTCTGGTAGTCTCTCGGTGTGCAGGGCTCCAGCACCAAATTCAGACTACGTTCAGCTCTGCTGTTTCCGGAGAATGGGAGCATCTCTCTCCCCTCTGCCTGATGACAGCGCGCCTGGCAGCCGGGACACCCGCCATTCTCATCCTGTTGTGCTGCCTCTGTCCTGGCACTCACTGTTCCACTGGGAGCCTGTAGCCCACCCACGGCAGTAGGCCACTTGTTCCCTCTTCACAACCTATATGAAGAAAGGTCCTAAAAGGTGGGTGAGAAATCAGCACTGGCCCCTCCAAACCAGGCACCCTAGGATTATTAGAACTGGGGAGCTGCTCCTAATTCGTGGGCCTGGCCATGTGCCCCAGATTCTGGCATGGTCTCTAACGAAGCCCTAGCGTGCAAATTGGCATAAAGCCTGAGCACAGGCAACCAAGCTGCCAAACAAAAGCCCTTCGTGGTTGGTTTTGTTTTGCACCTTGGCAGTGAAGCACTGTTTGTTTGTTTGTTTCAGAAAAGCCTGTAGCATTTTGGTGGTAGGCACTAAGGTTTCTGTCCTCTGGTAGGGTGGGCAGGGCTGGGATGGGATGGGATGGGGCACTAGGGAGAGTTTGGTGGGGTTGACCTTGGCTGGGGCTCCATTGGTCTTGGCTGGCCTGAGAACGCCGCTAGCTCTGCTTTCCAATCTCTGACCATCTGCCTTGCAGGTTGTAGCAGTGCCTCTGTGTTAGAACTTCAGCCTTTGTTTCTCCATTGGAATCTGGAGGGGAATAGAGACACAGTCTCAGAGGCAGCAGCGAGATGAAACTAACTTTCGCTGATTGAATACCTAGTACATGCCTGGCACCCTTGTCTCAGCTAAGCTCCCAGGAAGGAGGCGGAGGGAGAGGAGAAGGCACAGGGACGGGACTGAACTAAGGACCTTTCTGCCCTCTGAGGCCTCATTGTCCAGTGGAAGAGACTCAGGACAACTGGGAAGGTGGAGAGTGTGGGCGCTCATGTTTGATGAGGCAGGAGGGAGCTTCACCCATAACAGTTCTCAGCCTTTCTTACATAAAGTCATATACAAAGGAAGCATGAAAATTGCTGTTTTATTTCGGTACTTGATAATAATGAATCTTTTCAACGGAACCATCCTATCTTTTTTTTTTTCAATTTTAAATCAGACAGTAACAACTGTATTACCCAAAGTGTTTGCTGCTCTGCTGAAGCTGTCAGAAATCACAGTGCCTAAATTCAGTACCTGATTGTAATGTAATAATTAATCACTCCGTGGTGCCTGGTGGCAACTATTTTTCAGCCCCTTTTATCCCTCCCCCTTCCCCTCTTATTTTTAATTGTTCTACCTTGTTTTGTGGATTTAGTGTTTACAGGGATATCAAGTCATTTCAGCCTTTGGGAAGAACATAACTATAGAATAGATATCCTGAATAACTAAAATTTATTGGCCAGTTCAATATCCTACACCCTTGTGTTCCTTCCTCTATTCATTTCCTCCTTGAATGTTTGGCTCCAGGTTACATAATTCATCTCACATTCAGAAAATAAACTCCCCGTCTTGGTTTGCTGGACCGACTGCAGCCCTGAGCAGGAGGTGCAAAGCTGGTTCGGGCCAGATTCTGCCCGGTGGGGCGGGCACAGGTCAACGGCGGGTCTGAACAGGCAGCACGCCCCTGGAACACTGCAGCTGATGGAGTGATGCCTTTATCTCCATTATTTAGTTCCCTCCTGTTGTCAGTCATTTGGCTGTGTTTCTTTCTGCCTTTTCCTGATCCTACGTAATGCTGTGATGAGCTGTTGTAGAAGAAATTTTTGCCTGTATCTGTGATTGTTGTTTTAAATCCAGACTTGTAGAAGTGAAGACACTGGGCCAATGTGGTGAACGATTGGGGGTTATTAATGTATCACCAAAATTGCTTCCCTGAAAGCTTGTCTCAAGCTTCACTCCCACCAACTGTGTATGTAAATGCCCTTTTTAGCACACACCCAACATTGTATTTATAGTTTTAAAAGTTTTTGCAAAAATTTAATGGTTTTAAATAATATTGTATTTTTGTTTTACTTCGATGACTAGTGAGTTGAATTTTTCTTTTTGCTATGTGGGGTTAGTCAGGGTATTTTCTGAATTCTTTGATGGCTATACTGTTCTGGTTCAGAAGGTCGCTCTTGCCTGTTCCAGGATTTGTTTCTCAAACGGACCCTCTTGACAGTTCAGCCATGGAAACCTTCCGTTCACATAGGACATTTCCTATCCTACTGCCTGTGTCTGTGCGTATGCATGTGCATGCATGTATTTGTGTGTGTTTGTGTGTATGTGCATGTATTTATGTGTATTTGTATGTGTGCATGTGGTGTGTATCTTCATGGATTTTAACGGAAGGTTGGGCCAGGTGATACTACCTGTGCTCTCCACGTTGACTCAGAAGTTTGGCTGACTCTTCAGTGAAGGCATTTGACTCAGTTACAGATGGCTGCCCGGCCATCACTAGGGAAGAATTCCTCACATTCTGTGTCCATGGTCCAATCTTAGAGTGACTAAGAAATGCCATAGCTGAGAGCTTATTTAACGAATGCCTATTTGTTAAAAGGGCATGTTCTTAGAGTCAGGATGGTAAATACAGGTGGGCACATTTTCCTGTGTCAGTGTGTGCTGCCTGTGGCATCTGCAATTTTTGGCATCTGTTTGCCCTTAGAACAAGAAAACTGGCACCTGTCTCTGCCATGACTTTCTACCTGTGGACTAGGATGATACAGAATTCACCAAAGTACTGCTGAGTGGATCACGAGGCACACTTCTCCTACAGAGGAAAATCAAATGGTGGACACAGTGCCGTTACAGACTGAATGCTTGTTTCCCCATACCCAATTTATATGTTCAAGCCCTAACCCCAAATGTGATAGCATTAGGGAGTGGGGCCATGGGGAGACAGTTAAATTTAGATGAGGTCACGAGGGTGGGGTGCCCATAATGGAATTAGCACCCTTAAAAGAAGAGGAAGACACCCCAGAGGTTCCTCTTTCCGTCATGTGAGGACACAGCAAGAAAGTGGCCATCTGCAAGCCAACAGAGAGCCCTCACCAGGATCTGAATCTGATGGTACCTTGACCTTGAACTTCCAGCCTCCAGATCTGCAAGAAATAAATGTCTGCTCTTTAAGCCATCCAGTCTGTGGTATTCTGTTACAGCAGCCTGAGCAGACTGACAGTGCCTACCAGTTATTGTTTTGTAGGGTCATATCTACTCATGTCCCCAGGGAGCATGCTGCACCTACTGTCCCCAGTGTTTTCTCTTACTTCTTTGAAGGGCAGTTATGTTTTTTTAGACCTTGTGTACTAAAGCAAAATGATGTTTAATTTTTGGAAATTTCTTCATTGAACATGCTGTTCTCTACATGGCCAGGGTAGGGCTTCCTATCAGTTCCTTCTGCAGAACAGAAAGCCAACAGACCCCGACCACCACAGACTGCAGTGCTGGGCACTTCACTGTTGCTTCAGGACACTCTTGTTTGGACCTGAAGATGCCTCTGACATTTCCTTTCCCCAGACCATCCTTGATGCTAACCTCTGAACTGTTATGTGGCTTTGATCAATTCAGTCATTTAGCACTACTTAGTGCCTTCAGTTTTGATTCTGTTTTTTCAGTCTCCACATGTTGGCCTTTGAAGTGCACTGGTTGCCATAGAAGTGGTGATGTGTCAAGGCCAGGGGCAGAGAGCTTTATTGGCTTGGACAGGTACTGTATAGAGTGGTTTTCTGTAATAATGTTTGGGGCTGGTGTTGGTCATACTATGAGCATCAGGAGGCCTAGTCACAGACCTGCTGCCACCTGAGGCTCCTAGTTCTGCTACGTACTGGGCGCTCTGCTCTTCTACTTTGGGGAGCTGGCTGTGCAGCACTTGCTCCCCGGGATCCTTCCTGTCCATTTAGCCATGTCCTGCAGTGGAGTGGACACAGCCTTTGGGGAAGCCTGGAGGTGGGACAGGGCTGTGCTTCCTCAGTGGGGAAGCGAACACCCCCACAAGGCATTTACTGCCACCTCTCCGAGTCCTTTCTGGCATTTCTCGCTATTTCTTTTAACATCTTGTCATATTCACACATTGCTTTAAAAATGCTAAAATTGTGCCTCTTTTGGAGAAAGAGCCTGGGGGGCAGGGAGGAACCATTTAGCTGCACTGTCTCCTGATTTATTCTGGGATCAGAGGAGCACCTGGCTTGGCTTTTGTGCTCAGTGCCCACCAGAAGGAGGAAATCCCCAACCCTGGGTTACTTCAGACCTCAGGAGCAGAAGACAGGTGAGGGTGAAAGCCTGATGTGAAGGTCAGAGCCACTCATCCCAGCCTTTCCTTCTCAGGAGATCCATGCCAACCCCTCCCCACCTCCCCTGGGTCAAGGCACTGTCCACTTGAGAGGTGCTCTGTGATAGGCAGAGTAATAACGGCTCCTCCTCCGAACACGCCCACACCCCAATCCCCAGAACCCATGAGATATTATACGCGGCTAGGGGGACTTAAGATTGCAGCTAGAATGGAGGTTGCTGGTCAGCTGACCTTCAGATAAAGAGATTACCTGGGTGGGCCCAATGTAATCTAAGGGTTAGCAGTGAAAGAAGGAGGCAGGAGAATCAGGATCCCTGTGATGCAGGAGAAAGACTTGTCTAACTGTTGCTGGCTTTGAATAGAGCAGAGGGCCCAGAGCCAAGGAATACAGGCAGCTTTCAGTGGCTGGAAGCGTCAAGGAGGCTGACTTCCCTCTAGAGTCTCCAGAAGGAGCTCGGCCCTGCCAGCACCTTGAGTTTTGCTCAGTGAGACCCATTTCAGACTTCTGACCGTCAGAACTATGAGATGGCTATTTTAGGCCACCCAGTTTGTATACAGCTGTAGGAAACTGCTCTATACCTCTAGGCCCACTCAAAAGGCTTGGCCTCCCACTGAAAGACTCCAGCCCCTTACACATTGTCCCTATGGACTCTGTCTCCTTGGGGTTCAGGAACATCAGGACAATAATGCTTGCCTTGGAAGTGAGAATCAGACCAATTGCAGGTTTGGGTTTGGGATGAGCATAGAAAGGGGGCATCACAGTGACTTTTAAGGTCAGCTGGTATGTCATTTGGATCTTCCTGGAAGCAGATGCTGAGATGGAGTGCAAGGTTATTTGGAGGGAGGGAGATAATAATGGCTCTGAAATATGAGAGGCCAGAAGGAAGACTGGACGGGGGATCCTTGGACGGTGATGAAGATCTGACGGAGCCTTGGCCAGACCAGTGGGAAATTCTGCGGCACAGGTTGCACATTCAGGAGTCCCAGGTTGGGTAGGTCTGACCAGGACTGAGTCTTATTGGCTGAGGCTGCCCAGGGGGATGGTGGCTATATGTCTCACCAGCAGGTTCTTTCTCGAAGGGAGATCCTGATGGTGCATCCACGGCTGCCACATGAAGGCAGTGAGGACTTTTAGAGTTGTCGCTTGATTAAGTCTTTCGAAGTATTATAAGTAAACAGTGATTGGTATTGGGGTTTCACTGCCTGTTCCCTCCCCTGACTTGAATGTTTGAGAGCGCTGCTGAGCAGAGGTGGCTGCTTACATTTGGGCCAGGCTTCTGTGTGGCATCATCTGGTAGTGCTGGCATTGCATAGTGATGTGATTCAGCTTCTGCACCACATGGAACCGTGCCTGTGACCTCAGTCTTTGTCACCCCTGACATGCAAGAAGCTGCTGGATCCTCTCTGGGCTTATGTACGCCCCCATAGTGCAGGAGGATGGGAGCTGGTAGGAGCATTCTTCTCCCCTCTGCCCCCATCTGGGACACACAGGTTCGGGACAGAGCACCTTTAGGAAGGGGTCAGGTGAGGAGATGGGTCCAAGTTGCTGTCCCCCCCTTCCCTGCTGCATTCCTCTTTCCCTTCACTCCTGCTTTCCTGGAGATTCTGTCTTCCAATAAAGTGTTACCCCTAAGCTTTTTTTTTTTTTTTTTTAATAAACAGCTTTACTGGAGTATAATTTACATACCGTAAAATTTACAGCACTGCGCAACTATCACCAAAATCCAATTTTAGAACATTTCCATCACCCCCCAAACAACCTTTGGGACATTTACAGTCCTTCCTTGTTCCATTCCCGGGTCTGGGCAATCACTAATCTGCTTTCTGCTACTCTAGGTTAGCCTTTTGTGGCCCATAAACTTTTGCCTTAGGCTTTCTTGTTTAGGGAACCCAGGTTGAGACACAAAGCAAATAATCCAGAAAATTCCTTCATCTCAAAAGATTGCCAGTTGGCCTCTTCTGACTCTGAGGCAAAAGTGATCATTCTGGACAACTTGCTAGGAGTGGAGACCGAAGACGTGTTAACAGTTTGGGGTATTTTTAATTAGGACGTGAGGTGCATTAATGAGGATCATAACAAGGCATGCTGGAACGTGTCTCAGTGCTAGAATGGTTTCTGCTGAAACAGCCCCATTTCCTGGGAGTGATTTTCATCCTGACCAGAAATTCATCATCTGATCATATGGTCTGTGAAACGAGGGGCCAGCAGCAAGGAGCGCCCTCAGGGTGGGGCTTTCTCAGGTGGTCCCGCCAAGTCTTTGTAAATTTTTAGTTCCACCATCAAAAGTTAACCTCAAGGACTTCCTCCAGGGTCAGAATCATCCACAGATACTTTTGTGTTAAGGTGTTTTACATCGTAACTCTGTACAGGTTAATGTGCTACCCTTTTAAGAAATATGTTCATATTCAGTTAGGTCTTCAACATCTTAACCCAAACACATGACTGGAGATGAGGAAGACACTTTGGAATGACTGTGGTGGGGGATGGGGGGCTCCTCGATCAAGCCCTTAGGACTTCCCATGTCACTTTTGTGTTGAGTGGGTTCAGCTCCTCTCTGTTAATTAAGAAAAAAACAAATGGTTTTGAAATATAAAACAGATGTCTGGGAGCCATAAAAAAGGTTATTTGTCAAGCATCTATTATGAGTCAGTCTTGAATTATATATAAAGTTATTTATTGTGCCTTTGATGTAGGCCAGAATACGTGCCAAGTGTTTGCTGTCATTATCTTCTTCAGTTCTTCTAACGACACGATCATATTTCCATTTGAGAGATGTGGAAACTGGCCCAGCTTAGGTGGCAGAATACTAATTCAAAGCCAGAGGTGAGCCCATTGCGGGCCAGGACATCACCAGCTGGCAACTTAGATGAGTAAGAATGCTCAGGGGCTCACGTGTTAGCAGTGTGGAACACAAATATGAACAGGCACATCCAGTGAAGTCTGATAATAATATCCAGCGTTCGTTGACCGTTTATGATGTGCCCTGCAGGCACCGCTTTTCGGGCTTCAGGCAAACAGGGAAGGGAGCTTAAGGAAAGGGCACTTCAGGCAGAAGGCAGAGCTTCAGCAAAAGCAAGGGTGTGTGAAAAAGCATAATGGATTTGAGAAACTGTTCAAGACTGCCCTTGTCTGGAGCATGGATCTCTGCAAAGACTGAGTTCTGCAGTGCGGGGGAGGGGCAGATCAGGGACAGCCGTAGTGGTTAGGATATAGGGAGCCTCAGTTAACTTTGAGGAGAGCCTTTGGGAAGATTTCATTAGAGATATAATAATCACATTTTTATTTTAGAATTATTACCCTGACAGCACAAACCATGTTAACACAAAATAATTTATTCTTCACATTCAGCAAAACTCCCAGAGGATAGGATACACACAGGAGAAGTCTTACTGGGGTGCAGGTAGGGAAGACCAGAAAAATGGAACTGCCAGCGAGCTCAGAGGGCCTTCTCAGGGAACCCCCAGGGGGGAGAGAGTATGTGCAAACTTCTTGTCCCTACAATTGTCCTTCTCAGGGGAACTAAGGGAAGTGGTGTGCTAAGTGGGCTAGGAAGGAGTCCCCCTGCAAGGTATAGGGAAGGGTCTCCAGAAAGGAGAGCCTCAGGTGGACCCTGCTGGAACACCTTAGACATGGCTGTAAATTTGTATTGCTTGGAATTTTATATTGAAGTATCCCATATGCGCAGAAAAGTACACAAAGTATAACGTGCAACTCAGAGAATATTCACAAAGTGGGGAGACCAGCGCCTAGTTCAAGAAACAGAATATGAGTCTTGTAAACGTGATGCAAAATGAGAGATGCCAGACATGGAAGACCACTTATTGTGTGATTCCACTTATATGAAATGTCCTAAATAGACAAATCTCTAAAGACAAGGCTGATTAGTGGTTGCCTAGGGTTTAGGAGTCAGGTGTGATAACTGAAGGGTATGGGTTTTGTTTTTGAGGTGATGGAAATGGTCTAACCATTAACCGTGTGATGACATGATATGCACATATCTGTGAATGTACTACCAACCATCCACGTGTAGAGAGAAGGGGAGAAGAAGGAAGAAAACCAGACCAGAATTTCAAAACCCTGGGGGCATGCCTCCCAGCCCTTAGCCTGCCCCCAGGATAGACGCTACCTTCACTTCTAATCCTGTATTTGCTTCATCTGCCTTTGTATTTTACATAAAAGGAACGAAGTGGTCTATTGTTTCTGGCTTCTTTAGCTGTACATTATGTTTGTGAGATTCTTCCATGTTGCCATACCCTTTGGCTTTTTTAAGACCAATTTTTTCCCATTACAAATTAATATACATCATCAAAAAAAAGTTCCAGGAAAATACAGAAAAGCAAAAAGAGGAGATAAAGATCTACAAGAGGTCCACCACCCGGATTTAACAACTGTTAAGATATTGGTGTATTGTTTTTCAATTTTTTTTACTCAGCACATTATCTTTTACGCAATTGCCGTAGGAAGCGTATCCCTGTGGTTTTCCGAACACCTTACATGAAACTTCAGTCTTCTGAGGATGTGCTTCTGTGGTTGTGTGCTTTGTTCATACTTAGTGTTTTAAATATGTTCCCATCTGTTTAGACATATAACAAAATAATACATAGTCAAATGCATAGTACACCAAATTTATCAGAAACTACCAGTGTGAAAATTCATGTAGTTTGGTTAATTTGTGATTGTATAAGCTTAAGAAGACCTCTCTTGCATATACCCTGTTTAACTGGCGAATATCCTAAGAACAGGTGACAACAAAAACTGTTGCCATTTGAAACTATCCGTCCACTGTGTCAGGATTTTTCTCAATACTCAAAGGCTAAATTAAAATAAGTGAATGTCACGTGAGGTTGTCATTAAACAGAAACTTTCGTTCATGGGTCTCAATTTAAAATTGCATTGTCATTGCAACAGCCTCAATATTTTATTGGTTGATTTTATAAGGAGCAAGTGTTATAATCTGAACTTAGAAATATGTTGATAATAATAATATACAGCTTTTATAGCTTTTTTTGTTGGAAAAAGACACAAAGATTTTGTTTAAAAGGTTTGCGGCGAAAAGCTTTGAAAACCAATAGGACATATAAGGTTGCATAGAGTTTTTGTTTTAAAATCTATTTTACTATGAAAGCAATATGTATTCATTATAAAATAGGAAAAATGGAGAAAAGTAAGAAGAGAGAAAGAAAAAGCACCCAGAGTCCTGTCGACCATTAGTCACTTAAAACATTTATTGTCCGTCTGATACTCACGCAAAACCGTTCTAGATTCTGGAGTTGGATGAATGAAGATATGAGAAAGTCCCTGCTCTTGCAGCCTGTATTTTTGACCGAGGAGACATACATGTCAGATAACAAGCAAGATGATTTTAGTTACTGTCAATACTATTGAGAAAATAAAACGAGCTGGTGAGAGAGGAATGACGTAGGAGGGGGGCGGTGGTCAAGTGGGGTACATTTGAAGGGAAACCAGAAAAACAGAAAGCTGTCCTCCGTGGGAAGGTGCCAGGTGGGAAGAAGGTTGAGGTCCACTAGGAGGCAGAGGCCAGGGTGGCTGGAGCACAGTGAGTCGGGAGAATGTGGCGGAGAAAACCCTGGGGAGAGGTCAGGTCATGCACGTCCTTGTTAGCTGTGGTGCAAAGTTCTGATTTCACCAACATTTTGAGTGGTTTCTTAGGCTCTTTTTATTTTGGGCTTATGTTAGTATATAATGTGTTAGTTAAAATAGGTATTTTATTATTTATGTTGATATTGGGTAGAGATGGTAGAGGAACTCCGTTGACAGCTTCTCGAGAGACAGTGAATGATACAAAGAGGGTCTTCACGACAGATAATGGCTGCGTTTGGGTAGATTACTGGTCTTTACTTCTTATGAAAGCGTAAAGGTCTAGGTCATTCCACATGATTCCAGTGATGCAGACTTCCCAGCTTCCAGGTGGCCAGGTGAGAAAAATATCATAGAGGGATAAATCTATTTTCACTGCAGGCTGAGCAAGCCAGATTAACAACACCCTCAATATGGGACAGATAAACAAATCTGCCGCATGGAAGGAGATAAACATATCCTGCAAGAAGTAAAGGAAGGGCATATTTTTAAAAAGATTTTTCTTCAAAAACAAATTAGATTCAGCATCTGTTTTGGTTGTAAGGAAACTAAGGAAATCATAGACTTTAAAACAAGAGACAAAAGAAAGATAAGTTTATGTGATAAGGGAAAAGACTAAGATGGAAGGAAATTTAGTAAAATTTAGGAGAGATACAAGGAAGCATCGTTCAGAGGCAAACCTGCCTGTTAGAAGCAGTAAGGAGCAGAATTAATATCAGAGTGATTTGGTTTAGTAATAAGGAAAATGCGTTTGAGAAAACCCCCAGAAGGTAGAGGACAACAAGGACAAGATATGAAAAGTTATTTATGAGGTTCTGAATACAGAGGGGCAGACAGTGAACATCCAACATATGGATAATTTATATTTTTGAAGAACAGTCCCAAAACAAATATAATAACAGCTGCTGTGTCGCAAATATAACAACAACAAAGTTCCCACTGGGCTTTTTGGGAATGTGACAGAATTATTCTAAAGTTCATCTGAAGAATATTGCTGAGAAGAGCCAATTAAGTCACTTAAAAAACAAAAACAGAATGGTGAGTGGGCACTTGCTGTTCCCAATATTGGAACTCACTTTAAAACTATAATAATGAAAAGGGGCGCTCGCAGCAGCACAGGGAGAGCGATAACACGGAATAGAGATGACGGTGAGATGTTCAAGTTTACGTGGTTAGTACACATACAACACAAAGGCCTGAATGAAATTGGTGAGAAAAGGACTCAGGAAAAGTGGGGCGGGGCGGGGGGGAGAATTTTGGGTTTGGATTAAAGGGTTAAATATGAAATATCAAATCACAGAGGACCGGCAAAGATGGTAATGTGGGTGCAATGCGTGGAAACCTGGGTTTGGGCAGGCCTTTCCACCTATAACCCCAAAGTTACAAATTACAAAGACAACATCTGGTGGAGTTGATATTATAAAGTTTAAAGCATTAAAAAATCAAAACATTATAAACAAATGTTTGTAGTAATGCTAGTGACAAATTGAGACCAGGGATTTTCAATGGAGAATATGAATGCTTCTCTCTCCCACATAGTTGTTTTTTGCAACAAGTAGGAAAACCCTCCTAACAAAAACTAAGCAAAGAACATGGATACGTTTTACATAAAGGAAAAACATTAAAATGATTAATAGGTCTTCAGGAAGTATGGTCCGCTTTATTGGTCATAGAAATGTAAAATAAGGTGACGACACGTCAGTTTCATCCACTGTCTTAGCGGAGTTGTGGGAGAAAGGTAGGTATACAGTGTTGGCAAGGCTGGATGAAGACAGGCATTTTTATTTTTTGTTGTGGGATTGTAAAGTTGTACAACTCTTCGTGCCAAATTAGACAATACGTATGCAGGTTTAAGAATGTGAATTTCCTCTGGACCCAGCAATTCCATTTCTAAAAAATTTATCTTAAAAATAATTGTATAACTCAAAGAAAAGGCACATATAGGAGAATGCTCATTCCACACTGTAGCAAAGAACTGGACAAAGAATGACCTAAATATATAATACTGTTGATCATGTTGTAGGGGGTGTTCTAAAGCCTTTGTATGTGTTAATTAACTTAATTCATACCTCTCTGCATTAAGTACTATTATAATCCCTGCTATGCTTATGAGGAAACAGGCACCGATTGTTTCAATAATTTGCCTACCATTGCATGGCTAATCAGTGGTGGAGCAGGGATTAGATCTCAGGAAATTTCGCTTCCAAACCTAAATTTTAGTCGCCTCATTGCATAGTCCAATGTATAATGTATAGTGTAATTCCTATAATGTCGAAAATACGTGCTCATTGATGAGGGATTGACTGAGTCAACGGTGAGGCAGTTATTCATGGGAATGCTGGATGCCATATAAACTAATTTTTTGATATGAGAATTTTTAGAATCACAGGAGACTTTGTAAGCAAAGAAAACTACAAGGTGTGTATAATTTGAATACACGCATGTGGAAAGCAGCACTCATATAAGAGGATATGTGTGGGAAATGCTGTGTGAACAATATGAAATTTAGCCTTGCTTCTGTTTGGGCTTCTGTTTGGGATTATGGGCGCTTTTTCCCCGTGGTGTTTTCCTGTATTTTTGCCATTGCATGTGCATTGCTTCTGCATTTAGAAATGTGATTAAGTAAGAAACAGAAGATCAGACGTCAAGTTGCTTGGCGATAAAAGCACACTTTAAATTGTTTATGTTGCCCTGTTTTAAAGAAGGAGAAATAAAGTTCTTTGCAGTCATTCTTTAAAAAATTTTTTTTAAATTTTCAAATCTTCCACAGTGTGTGGCAGGGTAAATAATTCAGCATTTGCCAATTAGGATGGCACAGAGAAGCACCTACTATTGTTTGAAATGGCCTTAAAACTTAACGTGAGGTGTAGGGTGCGGGATATGATGGAGGGTGCGGACTGCGGTCCTGGGACAGGAATCAAGTAACATGAAGAAACCCCAAGGGAGAGGGAAACAGCTCAGAAACGTATTACAGAACGCTTGGCCCAGGGCCCCCAGGAATATCCCGAGAGTCCTTAACCCACCTGGGCACTAGAGCTTGGGAACACCCACAGTTCCATTTATAACATGACCTACTCATTTTTTGGCATGCATTTTAAGTGATTTCTGAAAAGAGGTGGTCGTCAGGGGTATGTATTCTCAAAGCAGGAATAGGCAACGCTGTTCAGACCACCTGAGTGTGTTTTCAAGCTCCCGGGTTACTCCTTGGGCTTGTCATCCCTCCCCTCAACTGTTAGACGATAGTCCAGTGTTCTCTAGAACTTTTTATCGCAGAGGGGCTGGCAGTCATTCTGATTGTTGTTCCTTGGTACGTATCTTTTGTCCTCAGACCTTTGAAGGGTTTTAACTTTTCTGGGGTTTTAATAAATATTTTGCCAGGATATGTCCCTGTCAGGATCTCTTTTCATAGAATGTGATTTTTCCAAAGGTCAAGAAAAATGTTTTCTATTCCTTTTTTCATTAGTTTGTTATTTTTGTTCTGTGCTATTCTGAAAAAATCAATTATCTTTATATTGGAGTTTTAAAATTGGTTTTAACATATCTGTCATTCTCATTACTTTAATTTCTTTATCCTTCTCCTCGACAGTCTTGGAGAACTTCTCAAGTGTATTACTCTCGACATCGCTGATTTGACTTTGTGCAGAACCCATCTTGCGTCACCATCCAGTGCATTTTGATTTCTCGCTGTTCTTGTGTCGCTCATAACCCTCCTCCTCCTTCCTTTCCTCTCGGGCTGCTCTCTCTGTAGAATTTTGCTCCGGTTGCATGAAATTCACGAGTTCTTGAATTCTTTGGAGGCATGCTCTTCCCCTGGGACTTTAGGGTATGGTTCTGAAATAGTTTTACCTACCTCCCTGTCAATTATTACTCTTTATTTCAAAGCAAGGCCTGTCCAGATGTAGTCCTAGCCAACAGACAGGATGTGTGGACTGTTACGGGCTACACCTGCCGTCTACCTGTTTGATGGGCAGTCAGCTCTCCTTCTAAAGCTACAGTTAAATGTGATGTACATGCTCCAAATTTAGGTCTCCTGTTCTAGTCAGCTTTCACCTAATACAGCAACTCCTTTGACATGTGACATCTTGTCGTTTCCCTGGTTCTCTCCTATTTTAAACCAACGAAGCACTTGAAAAACAACCGTCGTCATCATATTCTGTGACCAGGCTGGTGTTTGCTCTGTCCTCGTGTATTATTCTTTCACCCATGGTGGCAGCACCTTCAAGGAGGTAGCGTGTGTGTTGATGAAACCCCCTTTTCGATCTCAATTCAAGTCCCAGCTCCGCCCCTTATAGCTCTTACCTTGGTGCAGTTACATAGCTTCTCTGAGCTTCAGTTTGTTCATTCATACAATGGTTCAAAGCATTTTTGTGGTGATTAAATGAGATAATATGAGATACTTCTTGTAAAGTGCTTGAACCTGAGGGCTTATTATGGCCACACATTGTTCTGAGCACTTCATCTATTTTAAAATATGAGGTAGGCATTATTCATACGTCCAGTTCACAGATAGGAATGAGACCCTGGGAGGTTCGGGTGAGACCCTGGGAGGTTCAGGTGTGTGCCGTGGTTGCACAGCCAGTAGGTGGTGAGGCCAGGATTCACCCCGGGCAGCCTGGCTCCAGAATCTGTGCTTTTCACCGTTGTGTCCCTAAAAATACTGCCCCCAAAATGTGTCACTGACACTCCTTCACACTCCCCACATTTCACATTCATTTGGTTCTTTTTGAATTGATTTCTGTGAACATTAGAATGCATGAAGAAAGACAATGAGATATAGAGGCAAGGGGGTAGAGAGGGAATTTGGGGCTGCAGAGTGCCCTGTATGCCTCAGCCTTAATTTCTTGACAGCCCAGTGTTCTCTCATGTGAAGACAGAGGGAGGTAGTAAGTAGAGGTTCCTGCAGCATCCTGCTGGCTTTCCCAGCTGGTTTTGCTTCACGAGCAGAGTCAGGCCTGGGCAGTTTTTGTTGAACCAGTCTTATACTTGGGGATGGGGTGGGGACATGGCACCTAGGCTTGTGTTGTAGTTTGACCATTGGCTTAGTTTTTTGGAGATGAACTGAACCCCTATCCTTTGGGGTTTTGGCCTTTCATGGGAAGCTGGGAGAGTGGGCATTAGATGCTACCAGTTAAGCTTCTGCTCCTTATTCTTTAGATGTTTCTGGAAAGAGCCTTCCTTGGGGTGCCTTTGAGAGTGAAGCGGTCATCAATGGGATTAGTGGAAGCTTGATGACCTGGACACCCATCTCTGGTCACAGCACCTCTTAGACTACCCTGGCATTAAAAGTCTGCCCAGGTTGAAGAAAAGCAGGCATGAGGTCATAGGATACCTATCTGCCTTTCACTATTGACTGTACAGTGTGTGGAGTGATGACTTTGATGCCTAAGGACCCTCCTGCTTTTCTCTGGCACAATTTTGATGATGGATTTTTTTGTGCTTCCCTGTTCTTTTTTAGGTTGGTGCCATGCTATAAATGTAGCAGTTGGTGGAAGGCAGAATTGGTGGGAGTGGGTTGTTTTAAGGGGAGGGGTGTGTAGCAGGCAGGGAAGAATAAGGAAGAGGGTAGGAGGGGTGGGAGGAGAATGGTTTCTGTCTATAATATACTTGGGAATCCTGTTCTGTAGACTGTGATGTCAGGACACAGTGGTCCTTGTTCGAAATATTGCGCGTCATCTTAGGAAACAGCTCAGTGTGGTTTGATAACAGTGATGTTTTTATCTAATCTCAGGTAATAAATAAAGTAAGATACCTGCAATCCTTTGCCAAAATTCAAATGTCAAATTGATGATGTAAAAAGCAGAGGAAGCCAAGTCTTTTACAAGAAGGTTTATTTATATCTTTTTATGGCCATTCATTGTGCTAAAGTAAAAAGCCTTCCAAGTATTGAAAAATCTGATTACAAATGGCTGGATTCTTCCTGGCCTTTTGAATCACTGAGATGTATTCCTCTTTTAACTTCTAAGTGTGTTGCTTACATTAAGAATTCATTATTGAGAAGGCCATTGCTATTTTTAAAGTAATTTAAGAAGAAATTGGAATTTTCTTTTTTTGAAAGTCATTAAACAGTAAAATATATTTACTATATCAGAGGAGCATTAAGCACCTCCTCTGAAGGATGGAATGAACTTTCTTTTTTAGAGTCCCTGGGTTTTTGACAAAACTCGATAATGCAGCAGAGCACAAAGGAAATGGATGAAATCTCTCAATGCAGAGACTGTGCAGACACACAGTCCGGCCATCATGTCGGGCAAAGCCGAAGAGACAGAACTACCACTTGAGAAGGGAAAACCAACATAAGGAAATCAAACATAGAAAGACAAATTGTTTAGACAAAAAAGTTATGTCAGTCCAAATGGCTTATGGCCAAAGTTCACTCAAAAATTACACAGAAGTAATTTCATAGATTTAAGTACTTTCATTGTTAAAGAAAGCAATGTATTCAACTGAAGAATTCTAGAAGACTATTCTTTCTAAAGAAAACCTAAAGGAAAAACTCCAAAGTACCACCAAGTCTATAAACAAAGCTAAGCGGTCCACATTGTGGATTTAGAGCTATTCTGCTTGGGTTGAAGTCCTGGCTTTCCCCCCTACTAACTGCGAGCCATTAGGCAAATATCTGAATAGTCTGAGCCCCAGTTTTTCACCTGTAAATAGGACTAAAAGTATCTAACTCACGGAAACTAAAGGAGGACGTGCGGGCAGCGTGCTTGGCATAGTGAACAACAGGTAGCGAGTGTAGTATGTGTTAAGTCTTAAGTCACTTCCGTATTCCTCACCACGTGCCTGGATGGAAAGCCACCACTAGCTGGGTCTATCTCCCACTGTGTCTCTGATCCTTTCCTTTTTATCATTAGTGAATCATATTTGGTTCTAAATATGACATGTTTTGGGTAACAGATTTATTGAGATATAATTCACATACCATACAACCCACCCATTTAAAGTGTACAGTGCAGTGCGTTCATATAGTTGTGCATTCTTCAACATGAACACTTTCAGAACGTCCACATTAACTCGGAAAGACACCTTCTGCCCCTAGCCTTTACCCCTGCATCCTCTTGCTCCTGGTCACTGCTTCCAGCCCGAAGCAGCTAACCTACTTTCTCTCCCTATGGATTTGCCTTTTATGTACATTTCATAGGCATGGAATCATATAATTTGTGATCCTTTGTGACTGGCATCTTCCGCTTAGCCTACTATGTTTGAGATTCAATATATTGTAGCATGTATTGGTACGTTATTCCTGTTTATAGCTGAATAATATTCCATTTAATGAATACACCATATATGATGGACAAAATATATCTGATGACTTATAATGACTTTGTTTTATTGTTCCTATTTCTTCGCTGATGGACATACTCATTCACCAAACATCTATTTAGAGGCTATAAAATATTAGGTGCTATATCAGCCACCAAGAATGGGGTTATGAATGAGGTATTTTTCGTGACTTCAGAATATTTATCTTCCAGCAGCAGAAGTATGGATCCAAGGCTGTGCCTGTGTTTACATAGTGGGAGCCCATCCCTAGTTCACTGATACGGAGAGGGCAGTGGTTGTGCCCCCTGGGAGCCCCGTAAAGGCAGGCATAGAGGAGCAAAGGCCCCAAAGGTGAGGGCATGTGCACGGTCTCAGCTGGGACAGAGTCCAGGCAGGGGTGGTGGTGTGAGCTGATGCCATGAAGGCACCTAACAGTGTGTCACATGGGATGACAGGAACTGTAAAGTGATTTGACTTGGCTGAAGTTGTGAGTGGAATGGGGTGAGTGGCAAGAAAGACAGCTGGAGACAGGGGTAGACCATGAAGTGCCTTTATGTTGGGCTGCAGGGTTGATTTTAACCTAAGCCATGTGGGACCGCAGAAGAATGAGTGAGAATAGTGGGAGATGGAATAAGGGGGTAGGAACAGAAAGTATGAGACCAGTTAGGAGAACCCCTCTTTGCCCAAATCTGCTCCACTTGGGAGAGTTTTGATCTTGGTTAATGGCTTTGTCCTCTTCACCCGATCAGTCATTAAGTCCTGTCAGTTCTGCTTGTTTCAGTAATTAGACCCTGCTTACAATCCTCACTGTTACTGCTTCGCCTTTATTCTATCAAACCTTAGTAGGTCTGCCCCTGCTTCAGGCTGTCTTCCCTATTTCTGGCACAGTTCTTTCTCATGATTGAATCATGTCACTTTCCTGCTTAAAAATCTCCTATGGCCCCTGACTGCCTGCAGTATAAAACCCAGACTCTAGGCAGGGTATACAAGGGCCTCGTGGCTGAGACAATAATGCCTCCCCCGCCCCACCCCCCCCACCGAAGATTTCCACATCTGAATCCTTGGGACTTGTGAATATGTCACGTTACAATGCAATCAGAAGCCTCCTTATAAGAGGGACGTGGGAGGGTTGGAGTGAGAGAAGATGTGATGACTGGTCAGAGATCAGAGGGGGAAGAAGATGCTACACCACTGGTTTTAAAGGTGGAGGAAGGGGCCACAAGCCAAGGAAAGAAGGGGTCTGCAAGCTGCAACGGCCAGGGAGACATTCACCCCTAGAACCTCTGGAGGGCATACAGCCCTGTGGACACCTTGGTGCGTCAGCCCACTGAAACCTGTTTCAGACTTCTGACTGTCAGAACTGGAAGATGATAAATTTGTGTTGTCCTAACCCTCTGAGTTCATGTTAATTTGTTACAGCAGCAATAGCAAATGAATACAGGCTGCAACATACTTCGCCAGCCTCCTCTGCCACCCTGGGCCCGTGTTCTCGGACTCCACCCTTCCTTTCCCCCCATGCCATTCTTGTCTTCTCTTGCTGATCTGTAGCCTCTTCTCAAACCGCTGTGTGGTTCTCTGTCAAATTTTTTAGGACCTGAAGTCTTTGAAGACAGCACCAGTTTCTCCAGGTTGTTAATCATGTTATTATTGTCTTCACAGCCTGTTTGCATGCCTTTATTACATCCCTTATTATGAGGAATTGAAATTATTTTTTTATGTGTCTGTCTCTCAAACTAGACCATGAGTTTCCCAAAAGCAGTAACAGCCATTTTCATGCCTGGTTCCTGCTTTACGGGAGTCACTTCACATTCTTTGTTCAGTGAATGCATGCGAAAGACAGCACAAAATGAGGAATGAGAATGTGTATATGACAGTAGCTATGAAGCATATTTAAACAGCAGAACATGTACTTGAATATGAAACAGGTTTTAATCTTTAAATAAAGGAACACTTTTTTTTTAACTGAGAAATTACATCTTTAAAAGTAGGATATTTGACTAGGGCAGGGTCAATAAGGGCTGAGTAAGAGTTTATACAATTTATCAAAATGCTACCCTTTCCCATGAGACATATTATGGAATCACTGTGAATTCTTTCAGATTTTCAAGGTATAAATGGCTTCTATTTTAAAAAAGCCCTTGGAAACATGGACAAGATTAATACATTTATTCTATTAGGCCAGCATGATCCTGAATCCAACCCTTAATAAAAGTATTTCAGAAACTAACAAACTAAAGAAGTCTTGCTCTTTAATTTACCAGCATTTTGCAAACTGGGGTTCTGCAGAACACCATTCTGGGAAATGGAAATAGATATGCTGGAAAAAAGTTAGGGCTATAAGTTTGGGAACTGTAGCTCCCCCTCTGTCTGCCTTTGAGATTCACAGTGCGTGCTGCCTTTTAAAGTCTCCATGTGTTTGTGCAGTAGAGACCTGCCAACGTTGTTTTAACCCACCGTTTCTCAAGCTGGAGAATAAGCCCTTTTAAAAAACCATTGCACATTTAATAACATCTTGCTGAATGGTTTAGAAAATGCTGATATAGGCACAAAAGTACGAAAGAATTTACTAGTGGACAGAATTGGGCTATAAGCATTCAGAGTTTTGCATCTTGAGATGGGGAGGTTTGTTGTGGGGATGCAAGAATACTTCAGTATGAAGTAATTCACTAACATAGTACATTTTATTATGAGGTGAAGAAAGAATAAAAATAATCTCATACATATTGAAATGATTTAATAAAGTCCAATACTTATTCCCAAATAAAACTTTGTAATTCTAATATAACAAAATCTTATTTGAAACCAGGGACCAAACATTTAGCTAATAGAGAAGCAAAATCATTTTTCATAAAGCTAGGAATAAAGGAAAACTGTCCCTTATCTTCATAATGTCATGAATATTATATGGAATCAGACACATATAGAAATAATATACCACTTGGCTCCTTGGCATCAACTCCGAGGTAGGGACACTAATAAACATGCTAATTTCCTGTGATGACCATCCATGATGATTCTCACCCATGACTATGTCCGTAACATTTCTGAAGCTAATTTATTTGTTTCACCGGAATATTTTTGGAGATTAAAAATTTCTTACTTTTAGCCATGATGCTATATAACAGTATCTTAGGACTACTCATTTCTTCTTCCTGATTTCTTTTTTAGTCTCTGTTTTAATTTTTTTCTCATGGCAGGACCTACATTCCTGAAGACAGGGAGAGTCTTGGCAGAAAGAATGCTTAGTTGTCCCTTTGAAACCAGGATGGAGGAATGTTGCCTAGGTGTGATGATGGGCCCTCACCACTTACCCACCCAGCCCCTATATCAAGCCTTTGGTCAGTTATCGTTTGGAAAGGAGAGTTATCATGCTGTACAGAGTCCCCTGCCTGTGGACAGCCCACTGGCAACCTCATCCTTTGACAGGTGCCATGGGTTTGATCCTTGTGGTGCCTGGTCCTGAGGCACTAACTCTTTGGGGTCCCTCACTAAGGCAGCTCCTGGAAAGGTGGGATGGAGACAGACACACATGCCTTTGGGCTTTATTAGCCATGTTATAGTTCTGTCCTAATAATATATTACAGGATGAATTTTTGAAAATGTGAAATCATTACTCTCACACAGATATAAAATGAACGTGTGTCAAAGATTTTATTTAAGTCATCAATTGAGGGAGCCAGTAAGATGATACTACTTGCTCCGAAGGAAAAATCCAAGAACCACACTTATATTAGGCAAAAAAGGAATGCTGAAGTGAATCCACAACTAGATGCAAAATGGTTCCATCCACGGGCTCATAGTTGCCTTCCACCAGGCACTACAGATCTGCGTCTGTACGGACAAGAGTCACTTGCATTGTTGTTAGTTTTCTATAGTTTGCGGATTGTATAATTGCTGGAAGTGGATGGAAGGCTGAGAGAATCCGCAGAAGTGTGTTAGAGCAGACACCTGGGAATCCTTCCCATCCATTTCAAAGGGTCCCAATTTCCCCCACAAAAGCATGATAATAATAACCACAATAGCAATAATAACCTCTTTGCTATTCCTGATTGGCTAAAGCATGCACATTCTTTTACCGAATTTCATCAGGCTCAAATTCCACTTTCATCTCTTCTGAACACGCCCACCTGCCTGTGTCACTTTTAGCCTCTGGTTTGCCAATTCGTGTGCTTCCAACTTCTGCTCTTGTTGTATTCTTGCAGATTCAGGGGTTGTTTGTGTTGCTCCTAGTCCCTCCTGTTTTTTTTTTTCCTTGTGTCTCTGTTTCCTATTGCTGCTGTAACAATTATCCCAAATTTGGTGATTTAAAACAGCACCACTTTGTTACCTTCTAGTTCTGAAAGTCAGAAGTCTATGGTAGTCCAGCAGACTGGATTCCTTCGACAGGCTTCAGCAGAGAAGCCATCCCCTTGACTTTTTCAGTTTCCTGTGCCTGCATCTCTGCTGCTCATCCTCACAGCTCCTTCTCTGACCCTCCTGCCTTCCTCTTAGTGACGATTTGCAGTTACATTAGACCCTCCCAGATAATCCAGGAGGACTCCTCTGTCTCAAGATCCTTAATTGTACCCACAAAGTCCGTTTTGCTCCCTAAGGTGACATATTCATAAAGCGTGGACATCTTTGAAGGGCCACTTCTCTGCCTAACACAACCTGATTTCCTGTGCCCTCCTTTGCTCACTTCAGGGCCTTTCCTGGAGAGCTTCCTGAGTAATCCTGCTAAATCTCTGGCTTCTCTCCACCTACACCTTTGTCATAGACTCATCCCTCTTTTTTTTTCTTTTCCTTTTTCCTTAAGGCAGTCTTTAGCATTTCCAGCAAATTTTCTTCCTTTGTATGAGTCAGAGTACATTTTATCAAAGAGGGATTTCTATGCTGGGGCTCTGGGTGAGCTGGCTGACCCAGAGAAGGGGTCTTTAGGCTTTTTGTCCATAGGCTACAAATTCTTCACACGCATTACGGGTTGCCTTGGGTGGTTCTTCCTGACTGCTGTATCCCTCTGCAGAATTCTTGGATGTTCCTGAGGTTCTTCTGGGGAGCTTTGATGTACATTGGCATATTTTACTACAAAATGGAACAGAGGGGTAGGAAGCAGTGGGGTAAGAACGAGAAAATCGTCCATTATTTGTATAACAAATGCTATGTGTTTATCTCTCCCAAATTGCCAGAGGACACATGTTATAAGCAATACTAATCATAGCCAAGGGTAATTGAGTACTTATTATGTGCCAGAACTGTGTTAAACACTTGAAATATATTAATATTTGATACTCACAACACTATGAAGGAGGGTACTGTTACTATCTCCATTTTAAGATGAGGAGACAGGTACAGAGACAGTAAAGAATTGCTCAAGGCCATATTGATAGTAAGGTTCAGTGCCAGGATTTAAGGCCAGAGTCCAGAGCCTGCGTCCTTAGTGAGTACGTGACATGTACAGTTATGGCCCCAGATGTGTCCGTCTGTTTGGGGAAGATGAGTTGGGAGGTAACTGCTCTGTGAGGCTGTGCCTCCAGGGCTGAACCAGCAGGCGGGATGACCTGTGCTGGAATACAGAATATTGAGGATTTTAGATTCTTGGAGAAGGTGGGGTGCCCCCTGCTGGTTGAGCAAATTCAGTTTTCTTTCAGTGAACTGAGGTTTCAAATCATGAGGTTAATTTTTAAAAAATATATAATCTTTCTTTATTTTTCCATTACCATTTAGTCCCCCTATATCCCCTCCCCCCAGCAGTCACCACCCTGTTTTCCATGTCCATGAATCCTTTTTCTTTTTTGCTCAATCTTCCCCCCCCCCCCCCCCCTACCCCCACAGTTTTTAATGATCATTTCCCCTGCTCCGGTTGTAGATTTGTGAAAGATGTTACTGGAAAAAAAGAATTGTCATTGTTTCTCTGCTCAAGGGGACTCTGGTTGCTAGGCAACCTGTACCTCAAATTTGGAAATCCTCTTTAACTCTAGGGATGGCATACTGGACATTCATCATTTACTATGAATGGAACATTAAAATTAAAAAATTGAGAAACGGTATATGTTAGTTGCCATGCATGTATTGTCCAAATGGTAGTCCTGGTGAGTTTATTTCTCTGAGGTGTTCTTTGTGACTTGCCTATTTGCAAATATACTCAATATTAATTCATAATCAATTTGTACTCTGATTTGGCTAGTTAGTGAATGGGATTGCATTTCACCTACTTCCTGTTTATGCTCAGAGACCTCCGAGTCATCCTGTGTTCTTACATTTCCTCAGTCACTGAGTCCTGTACGTTTCATCTCTGAAAAGCCTCTTGATTCAGTCTCTGCCTCCTTTTCTCTACCTGCAAATTCAAGGATGTCTCTAGGCCTCATAATTTGTCATTTGGTCTATGATAGGTTTCTAATTCACCATTTTTCTTTACTTCCTGTCCATTTTTATTCATCTTCCTCCTTCCCCTCCTGCTTCTCTTGAGTTGTCCTTTTAAAACATCGATCTGACTGTATTACTCTTGCTTAATGAATGGTCTCGACCGACGCCTACAGCCTGATGCTACCGCCCAGACTCCTTGTTGTGGCATTCGGTGCCTTCCCCACAGGGCCCCCTGGCGCTCTGCAACTTTGCAAACCCATTCTATCTCCTGGCCACACAAAACCCAGAGCTGCTGTCCATACGATTGTCACATCTCCACGCCTTTGCAGAAGCTGACCCCCGCTTGGAACGCCTTTTCTGCCTTTTCTTTCTTTTTATCAACACGGTTTTCAGTTGGTGTTCAAAGCCCAACTCATATTTACCTCCTCACAGAGATTTTTTAATCAGATGCTCATCGATATTTTTATAGCGTTGTGAGAATATGTCACATTGTATTATATTTATCTGATGACACATTTCTCTTTCTAGACCAGCATTTTTTTAGACTGTGACACAGTTCATCAGTGATGTATGTAGGGACACACTGCCATCTACCCCCTGGTCCTCTGCATAGTCAGATGGGCAGCATTATAGGGAGAAAATGGAACCTGTTCTCATTTATTTTTTTTTTAAAGCAAGTCACTTGTAAACATCCTCACTGTTATCTATTGCAAGTAATAAATGATTTACTGCAAACTTCCCACTTGATCCTGAAGTGTGAGGTGCTGTGATGCTGGACAGACAGTAGCTCCAATCCATCAGGCTCTTAGGAGCAGGGATTGTGCTGTGCTTTATCTGCGGGCACAATCCAGCCACCGTACACAGTGCCTGCTACAGAGAGGGATCTAGTGTACTTTCAGGGTATCGGTATATTGAATAAGCTGAATCTGTGTGTTCTTATTGATCATTGTGATATGGGAGTGAGTTTAGCTTTTATGTAATCATAGGTAGAAGTCATAGAACTCCTGACTATGAGCTAGATGGTATGCTAAGTCCAAAGAGTAATGGGTCATCCCAAGGTCGAGGAGCGAGAAAAATGAGCTCTGCCGCCCCAAATAGGGTAATGTAAGTACCAAAGGGAATAATAAATGCAACTCGAAGAAACCCATTGGAACAAATATATAAGGACTCCTGGAGAACATTAGGCTGAGTGAAACAAGCTTGCCAGAGAAAGACAAGTACCACATGATTTCACTCTTATGTGGAATCTGATGAACACACTGAACTAACAAGCAAAGTAGAGACAGACTCAGAGAGAGAGAGCAGGCTGACAGCTCTGGGGGGCAGTTTGGGGGTGGAGGGATTGAGCAAAAAAGAAAAAGGACTCATGGACACGGACAACGGTGTGGTGACTGTGGTGGGGAGGGGATAGAAGGTGACAAAATGGTAATGGAAAAAATACAATAAAAAAGTTATGCCTCAAAAATGTATATACATATCTAAGTACTGATATTTGTACATATATATTTTTCAATGTTTCTACCTATATATGTATGTCTATAAATACATAAGTATATATTTTTATATATTTGTATACATACAAATCTATACTTGCATCAAAGAAAGGTCATCTGTGGAAGAAACTATTAGAGCACAGGTGGCAAACACAAGGCCCGCAGGTCAAATCCGGCCCTCCCCCTTGTTTTATCTCTTTTGTTTGGCGACAGTGGCAGCACCGAGCTTCTTGCCCCTAGTTAAGGAGTAGTTACATTCGTACAGCCCTAAAATTACATTCGGCCCTTTGAAGGAAACCATGAGGCTGATGTAGCCCCCGGTGAAAATGCGTTTGACACCCCTGCATTAGAGGAAAGGTAATGAGGAAGTTTACAATGGAAATTTCGGGCCTTCACCACCCAAACCTGTTGATCATCTCCATTACGGGGAGATCCAGATATTGTGGTGTCCTGGTATGAAGCAGCATGAAACTCGCTGCACCAAATACCAAGTTAGATTCCCTAAAAAGCAGAATATGAAACTAATCAAGCCTCTAGAGCCAATTTCCATTTGTAGGAAATTTGAGGGATAGAGGAAAAAGCTAAATGATACCACCAAGGCTTCCAGAATATGGGTATCTAGGAAAAACTGTTCTCCTTTGCTCTCACACTGGTACCCTCTCACCTCACTGTGACATACACAGGACTATTGA
The DNA here is from genome assembly GCA_007922815.1 of Macrotus californicus. Lineage (NCBI taxonomy): Eukaryota > Metazoa > Chordata > Mammalia > Chiroptera > Phyllostomidae > Macrotus > Macrotus californicus. The sequence goes on along the minus strand of VMDR010007082.1, from coordinate 7,533 downwards.
TGGGCATTAGACAACTCTGAGGAATCACTGTTTGTTTTGTTAGTGTGATAAAGTGTTGTGAGTGTGTGGGTGTATTCCCACATCTACCAATTCTCTGACACTACCTGGCTGTCCTACCATTGACTTCATTTCTGTCACCATCTACCTGCACATAGCATCAGATGCCACAGTTAAGTAGGGGATCCGTCCCACAAGACTGCTCCCAGTTCAGACACCGGTAGCAAGTCCCAGGTTGTCTCTGGCACTTCTGATTAATTGACTACAAATCAGACTTCCCATGATCCCCTCCTTGGGTTCAGTAATGTGCTAAAACAGCTCACAGACTCAGGGAAACCCTTCACCAGGTTATTATACAGGGTGAGGCAAAAAGTAGGTTTGCAGTTGTTTGTATGGAAAATAATACAATTAATAAATAATAATACAAGAATAAATGGTGTTTCCCATACTCACAGCTATAAGCCTACTTTTTAACAAACTTTATTTATTTTTTTATAGAGAGGAGTAAGGGAGAGAGAAACATCAATGTGCAAGAGAAACATGTATCAGTTGCCTCTTGCACATCCCCAACTGGGGACTTACTTGGCCCATGATCCAGTTATATTCCCTGACCGGGAATCGAACCAGCGACCCTTAGGTTTATGGAAGGATGCCCAACCCACTGAGCCACTAAGGGCTGTAAACCTACTTTACTCCACCCTGTATAATAAAGGATATGATAAAGGTACAGGTCAACACCAGATGAATAGATACATAGAGTGAGGTCTGGAAAGGTCCTGAGGGAAGGAGCTCTGTCCCTTTGGAGTTGGGATGTGCAACCTCCCGGCATGTGGATATGTTCACCCACCCAGAACCTTTTGAAACCTGTAGTTTCGGTATTTTTATAGAGGCTTAATAATGTAGGCATGATAAATTGCCAGCCCCAACCCCTCTCTGAAGAATGGGGGTGGGCTGACTGTTCTAAACTTTTCATCATGGCTTGGTCTTTTCTGTGACCAGCCCTGGTCCAGCAGGGTTGCTTTGTACGACAAAAGATGCTCCTATCACCCAGGAAATTCCAAGAGATTTAGGAGCTTGGTGTCAGTAAAGGGAGCCAAAGATCAAATATTAGCAAAAAAAAAAAAAGAATATTTATATTCCTTTATTTTCACAGTGGGACTTTCTACAGGACAAGTGACTTTGTTTGTGTAACAAGTTAGTGGCTCGGAAAGAGTGGGGGGCAGGGAGGAGGGTACTAAGCTCTAGATGAAGACAGGTCAGGTGTGAGCCTTTTGCTCTGTTTGTATCCTGATTCCATCATGTGAAAAGACCTTGGGAGACAAGGAAATGGGGTTATTGATGGGTATTAGATAATTCTGAGTAATTATTGTTCATTTTGTTAGTGTGATAACAGTATATTGTTATACAAGAAAAAGTTTTTTTATAGACATGCACTGAAGTATGTAGTAGTGAAATGATATGATGTCTGAAGTGTGCTTTCAAATGCTTCAGCAATGAAGGGGGAAAAGCAGATAGTGCACATGTGGTGAAAAGTCTTGAAAATTATTAAATTCAAATTATAGTTGTGGGGATTAATTTTATCATCTCTGTAATGTTGAGCATGTTTGAAAGCTGCAATGAGAAGGGATCTTCAGAATCCCTTATGATGATTAGAATGTCCATCATAAACAAAGCAACAAACAAGGGCTGACCAGGTTGTGGAGCAAAGGGAACCCTAGTGCACCATTGGTAGGAAATTAGACTGGTGCAGCCACTGTAGAAAACAGTATGGAATTTCCTCAGAAACTAAAAATGGAACTGCCTTTTGACCCAGCAATTCCACTGCTGGGATTATACCCTAAGAGCCCTGAAACTCCAATCCAAAAGAACCTATGCACCCCAATGTTCATAGCAGCACAATTTACAATAACCGAGTGTTGGAAGCAACCTAAGTGCTGACCAGTAAATGAGTGGATAAAAAAACTGTGGTACATTTACACAATGGAATACTATGCAGCAGAGAGAAAGAAGGAGCTCCTACCGGTACTTTATGACAGCATGGATGCATCTGGAGAGCATTATGCTAAGTGAAATAAGCCAGGCAGTGAAAGACAAATACCGTATGATCTCACTTATAAGTGGAACCTAATCAACAAAACAAACAAGCAAGCAAAATTTAATCAGAAACATTGAAATAAAGAACAAACTGACAGTAACCAGAGGGAAGGAAGGAAGGGAGTTGGGAGGAAGAAAGGAGAAAGGTTGTCAAGGAATATGTATAAAGGACACAGGGACAAAGCCAAAGGCGGGTAGGACCAAGGGTGGGAGATGGGGATGTATGGGGCTGGGGTGAGGAGTGGTGGTGGTGGGCGAAAATGGAGACAACTGTACTTAAACAACCATACAATAAAATAGAATAAATTTATAAAAAAACTACATATGCATATACAACTATACATATATATGTATGCACACACATATATGAATATGATATTTATTTTCTACCTCAGTTTTAATTTCCATGGTAATAAGTTTAAGTTATCCATGAAGGTACAATGAGACAAGACACTGTTAGAGAAAATTTGCCAGTTTGGGTTGGTGATGACTGAAGTCTGCATTAGAATGTTCATAGTACTTGCCTTCCTCTGCTTGGTTTTCCGGGGCAGTCGTGGTCAGCAGGGCCAGCCATTAGTCTTGAGTCAGGTAGGGCCAGTCAAGAAAATTGTATGTGCTTTAAAAATGAACTTTTAATCTTAGGCATATTAGTCTTCATGCAAATGATATTAATTACTCATGAAATGTGTTTAGTCTTCAGAGCTGTCCTGATTAGACATATAAATAGATTATTATTTTACTGCTACCCATTTTTACTGAATACCCTTGCAAGTCATGAGGAATTTAGTTTAAAGAATTTTTAATTAATGTCAACGTTTTACCCTAGTAGTCCAATTAAGGTCCGAGTTCAACTAAGGACTTACTTGCATTTGAGAAAATGTATCAGTTTTACTCTTGTTAACTTTCGTCTAAAAAGATCACCAGTTTTCACTTACCATCTCGTTTATTTGCAGGGGAAACTACATGTTTTTTTGAAGTCAGTCACAATGCCAAAAGATCAAAAAATAAAAATAAAAAGTAAAACATGGAAAGCTTGGACTTCTGATTTTATCAAATATAAACATTTTGATATAAAATACAAGATAAAACATTTTAGAGTTTACTGTTTATTTTTCAATGAACTCTAAATTTGTCAAAATGAGTTTTGCAGTCCCTAATTGAAATGGACATGTATGATATGCTAAAACACATGAACCTTGGGAAAAACAAAATGAGAATGTCAGGGAACCCACTTTCAAATTATTAATCACAGTGATTATGTGTTGGACATCACTCAGTTCGGTGTCCTACACAAAGATGAAGTACAGCCTTTACGGCGGCCATACTTCTCATTGCCTTTACTCATTCAGAATGTCTCTAATACAGAGCTGAAGTAAGTCTCACTGTGGACTGGGCCTGACCTGGATTTGCTGGAAGGGAGTCTTTCCTCCTGTGCCTGCCCCCTAGCTGTGTTTCTTCAAGGGTTCACATTTCTTTGCCCAGTACATGTTGGACTTTATTTTCCCTCAGAATAGCTTATGGAATTTCCCACTTTACTCTCAGGATGTTATTTGGAAAAGCTAAATGCAAACAGTTCTCCCTGCTCTCTTTTCAAGTTGGGGCCAATGAGGTCAATGAAATGAAAAATCCTCAAATCAAGCTATTGACCAAGTGACTTCCGTCTGTGAGTAAGAGCAGTGGCTGCAGAACAGGTGGTTGGATTGCAGTGAATTCCCTGCTTAGCCCTTGCTCAGCACCTGGTGAAAGTGCTAATTCATGAGTACTGACCTGTCCACAAAGGAGTGAGCTAGAGCGGACAAGAAAGAGCAAAGAGCTTGGCCACGTTGGTGTCTGGAGTCCTGGGGAATGACACTTCTTCCTATGATAAAGTAAAATTTCCAGAAAATGTGTCATTTGAATATAAAGTTTGACTTAGAGGGTATGAACCTCAAACCTCTCAAGCACAGTTGGAAATTAACAACAGAAACCCCGAGGTGTTTTTCAATCTAACATGGAGGCTCTGTCTGGGCCTGCATGAAAGTCACGGGGCAGCCTGGGAGGTTTACTCATATGTCTAATAGGTATCCCCCTATGAGCCTCCTCCTCCCTAAGTTGGGTGAATCACTTGAAATAACAATGAGAAGAACCCACACAGTCAATGCAAGGAGAGCACCCTGGTACAATACATCAGAGTGCTCCCATGTTCAATGAATGAATAGATGAATGAATGAATGAAAGAGTGAATGGAGTTCTTACAGTTTTATCATAATGCTTAAGGATTACACCCACACATGTCTCCAACATACCATTTCAGCAGAACACAAAGTTCTGAGTTAGACATGACATGAGGATGACTTTGAGACTGAGCCACCACGAATTATAATAGGTATTTCCATTCATCTACCACTGTTTGTGCTAACTTCAGAAAAATGATTCATGACAATATGAGCTTCTGGAAAGAAGCAAACACAAAAATCATCTATCTTCAATGAAAGTGCTCCTGGACCAAAAGAAAGAAATGGATCAGATGCCAAATAGGGCAGAATATTCCTCCTGAGTTCCATCCTTTTAATTCTCTTTGGGGAAAATCATCTGGTAGTGCAAGATGATGTAACTTTGGGCTTTTCTATGCCAAGAACAAACAACAAGGAACTTCTAGTCCTGCAGAATTCTAGAACCTTTAGGTTGGAAGAGGCCCTCTGGGTCATCTCTACTTTTCCAACAATGTTTCTACAAAGTCCTGGTCTGCTCTGCTGCTCCACAAATACCTCCAGGACCTGAAAACTCCCTCTTCAGCATGGCAGTCATGTTAATCCTTGGATTATTTTTCTTGGTTAGGAAGTTGCTTTTGTTTGCAAATGAAGTTTGTTGTCTTCAGATTCCACCAATTTATTCTGGTTCTTGCAGGGAGAGGCTGCAGAACCAGACTTGCATTTGAAGGGCTCTCTAGACATCTGGTGGCAGTGATTGTGTTGCCCAAGAATTTTCACTTGTTTTTCAGATGAAATGCTTTCTTGCCCTCTCACCCTTATTATTTCCTATTTTTAAAAAAGTATATTGAGAGGAGGTCCTGGTCAAAAATGGCGGCGGCGGCTGGGTCCCGAGTTTCTGAGCTGGTAGGTCGTTTCTGGCCACAGCTAGCACGGTCTATGTCAAGTGGTGCCCACGGCGAAGAGGGCTCAGCTCGCATGTGGAGGGCCCTTACCTTCTTCGTTGCGCTCCCCGGGGTGGGAGTGAGCATGCTGAACGTCTTTCTGAAGTCGCACCACGGAGAGCACGAGAGACCCGAGTTCATCGCCTACCCGCATCTCCGCATCAGGTCCAAGCCCTTTCCCTGGGGAGCTGGTAACCATAGTCTGTTCCATAACCCTCATGTGAATCCACTTCCAACCGGCTATGAAGATGAATAGAGAACCTGGACCACTGCCAAGTGGGGACCACAGCGCTGGTTTGGACCATTACTCTGCACTCGGACCAGAAAAGTGTATGGGACCTTAAGCTGACCTTCTTTCCTAATATCAAATGATGACTAGAGTATACTAACCTTCCGTCTCTCTGCTGATAGCAGGAGGTGGCTTAAATAAATAACTTAGTCATGAAAAAAAAAAAAAAGTATATTGAGCTCTGACTGGTGTGGCTCGGTTGATCATTGTCCTGCAAAGCGAAGGGTCACCTGTTCAATTCCTGGTCAGGGCACATGCCTGGGTTGTGGGTTTGTCCTTGGTCTGCGTGTGTACGAGAGGCAACCAATCAATGTTGGTTCTCACGTCGATGCTTCTCTCTCTTTCTCCCTCCCTTCCTCTCTCTCTGAAAAATTAAAAAAAAAATAAAAAACTGTATTGAGATATAGTTTACATAGACAACCGCACATATTTAAAGTGCGCAATTTGATGAGTTCCGACAAAGCATGCACCAATGAAACTACCACTGTAATTAAGACATCAAATATTTCCATTACACCCTAACACTTCCTTATACCACCTGCAATTTGTCCCTCCCTCCCTGCTCCCTCTTTCCTATTCCCTGAACTGATCTGCATTCTATCACTACAGACTGGTTTCCGTTTTCTAGAATTTTATATAAATTGAATCATACAGTATATACTCTTGTGTCAGGCTTCTTTCTCTTAACATAATTGTGTTGAGATTCATCCATGTTGTTATGAATCAATACTTTATTGCTTTTTGTTGTTGAGTAGTACTCGACTAGATGGATGCTCCACAATTTATTTATTCACCTGCTGATGGACGTTTCTGTGCCATTTTTTGACTTCTATAAATGAATCATTCTTGTAAAATAATTTCTGTAGATGTATATTTCCATTTCTCTTGGGTAAACACCTGGAAATGGAATAGGCAATGATACAGACAACGTCTGTATGTCCTCCAAATTCATATGTTGAAACTGAATCCCAGTGCCGTGATATTTGGATATGAGGGCTTCGAGTAGTGGTTAGGTCATGAGGCAGGAGCCCTCATGAGTGTAGTTAGTGTCTTATAAACAAGGTAGAGTCCTCTCTTGCCCCTTCTGCTGTGTGAGGACATGGTTAGAAGGTAACTGTTTATGAACCAGGAATATGAACCCTCACTGGTCACCAAATCTGCTTGGACCTTGATTTTGAACTTTTGGAACTGTGAGAAATAATTTTCTATTGTTTATGAGCTTTCGAGTCTATTGTATTTTATTATAGCAGCCCAAACAAACGAAGACAGGTGAGTTGTGGTATGATAGGTGGATATTTAACTTTTTAAGAAGTTGCCTAACTATGTTCCAAAGTGGTTGTACCATTTTACAGTCTATCATCGGTGAATGAGATTTCCATAATTCTACATTCTTACCAACAATGGTATCAATAGTCTTTAATTTTAGCCATTCCACTGGGGATGTAGTGGTATATGATTGTTGTTTTTTTATTTCCATATCCCTAATGATTAATGACATGCATCTTTTCATGTGTTTACTGACTATTTGTATCTGTTCAAATTTTTTATTAGGTTTGTTTTCTTATTATTTAGTTATGAGTTTTTTCAAATCTTCACCCAAGGATATGTTTATTTTAGAGAGAGAGGAAAGGGTGGGGGAAGAGAGAGAGACAGAGAGAGAGGGAGAGAGAGAGAGAGAGAGAACATTGATCAGTTGAGTCCTGTACATGCCCTGACGGGAGATCAAACCCACAAACTTTTGGTGTACGGGAGGATGCTCCAACCCAGTGATCCACCTGGCCAGGGCAGTTGTGAATTCTTTATATGTTCTAAATAGAGATTCCTTTATCTGCTTTACATGTTGTAAATATTTTCTTTCAGTTTATAGTTTGCCTTCTCATTTTCTTAACAATGGCCTTCAAAGATCAAATGTTTTTATTTTTTATAGAGTCAAATGTATCATTATTTTCTTACATGGTTCATGCCTTTTATGTGCTAATGAATCTTCATGTGTCCTGAGATCACAAAGGTCTCTCTTATT
>VMDR010007081.1:0-42219 GCA_007922815.1 Macrotus californicus | reverse complement strand
CCAAAGCAAAGGGCTATTAAAACAACTGACTTTCATCATAGTGAATGTGGAAAAATAGGGGATTACCAGCTATTTTGGTTGGAAGCACTTCTTCTAACATGGGAACAACAATAAAAAAATGCATCTCTTCATCTAATGGCCAAATTTGTGAGCCTTCTTCAAACCAGGGATCCAAATAATTCCTAAATAAAAAGAACACTAACATGACTGCCTTAATGTTGCCAGGGAAAAATGAAGTCACATGTCTGGAAAATGTCACTGCAATCTAACAACTAATAATCTAAGAAAGCTTATGCTCATTTAATAGCAAGCTATGTTTTAGGAGATTTTTTCATTTAGTAACTATGGCTATAATTACTATAGTGTACTATCCTATTTTAAAATACTTATAATCTTATCTGAGTTTTCTGATTCCAGTAAGATGAAAACAAACAAACAAACAAAAACTTTCCTGATACAAATATCTAAAAAGGCTGGATAAAATACAACAAAAGGACTTAATATATGGCCAAACTTGCAAAAAAGAGAAAAATAAATCTCCAAGTGCCAGACATGAATTCAGATCTGAAAATCAGAAGTAAAGAGGAAAAATGGGATGGTTATTAGCAAACAGACACTTGGCCTTTGACACCCCCATGGGAACTGGAGAACTATCAAACCAGGGCCCAAATGAGGGGAGAAATTAGAAGTCAACTCCTGAATAAATGAGGAACCTTTGCAAATAAGCACATTGATCTGTATTGTGCAAAACACAATACACCAGCTTCTCTATCTCTTCTAGGGGTTTAAGTAGGGGAAAAAAATCCCTTACGAATAAGAAACTTCAGGCTTATGTCTTAAATGGGTTTGGAGTACAAATTTAGACAATCTGTGTGATACAAAATCATCACACTCCACCAAAAAATTATATAAAAACTGGTTCTGGTCTAGCACTATCTCTTGGGCACCTGGCAGAAGCAAACACAAAACCTTTCTAGAGAGATACTATCAACAATTCAGGCAACAAAGAGATTCCCATAGAAAGAGCAAGCCCCTCTAAAACTGTACTCACCAATTAAAAATGACAAAACACAAGAGTAAACAGTCCACCATGTGTGAGTCCTCTGACACAACAGAAAGACTAGAGCCAAAAGTATTCAGGATAAAGGCTAATAGAAAAATCAAAGAGACAATACAAAGTAAGTCTGTAACAATAATTAAGATATAAAAGAACAATCAGAACTGTAAGAAAAGACAGAGACCATGAAAAACTGAAGAGGAAAATCTGAAAGAGAAGTTCTAAAATTAAAACTCTAAAATAAAACTAAATGAATGGAGGGAAAATCCAAATGTCCATCATCTGGTGAATAAACAAATTGTGGCCCATTCATACATTGGAACACTACTCAGAAACGAACTACTGATACATGGAACAACACAAACTCAAAAACATATTTAAAACGAAATCTAACATATTGTAAAAACAAATAACATCATGTTAAGTGGAAGAAGACAACAATTACAGATTGTAATTACAGATTGGTCCTATTTATATGAATTTTTAAAGTAAAGACAAAACTACAGAGACAGAAAACAGGTCAGTGGTTGCTGTAGTGAGGGACAGGAGCAGGGACTGACCTCCAAAGGGCAAGATGAAACTTCTGGGGGTGACAGAAGTATTCTAAAATTGAACTGTGGTAATGGTCACACAAGTGTATAACTTTACTCAAAACCATTGAACTATAAACTTAAAATAGGTTAATTTTATGGCCTGTTAATTATTGAAACAATAGGGGAAATACCCCTAAATGAAGGGGTAGAAGAACAGACACATCTGAAGGGAGATCTGAAGAAGTCAACCAGAACGTGATTTGGAGAGACAAAGAGATGAAACGTGCGAGGGACAGCAAGAGAAGAGGAGGGGAACGTGAAAGGGCCCCGCAAGTCTAACAGTAATTACGATCAGGTCAAATAGCAGTTTCAGGAGAAGCAAAATTTGAAGATATATGGGCTGAGAATTACTTGGAATTGCTTCAAGATGTGAAACCGTAGACTTAGGAAGCTCAGCGAATCCCAGGCAGGAAAAATAAAGATGTTCACACACACACACCACGGCGAAACAGCAGAAGTGAGAAAAAATCTTAAGCGCAACGAGGAGAACAGGGATGTCTACAATGGAACAAAATTGGACTGAAAGCAAACTTCTTAACGGTAACTAAAAGAGAGGCCAGAAGACAACGAACACTATTTTCAAAGGGCTGAGGGAAAATACTAAAATTTATATAGTTAAACTATCCCTCAAGTAAACATTTTCAGACAAAGGACAAAATGGTTTACTACTCTTATCCTGTCACTGAAAGAAAGTTACTCTGGAAGATGCCCAAAAGCGTGGGGAAGGAGAGTGTGAGGGCTGGAGCTATACAGATCTGTGTGTCACGGGCATGCAGGTGGCAGAGAAAACCAAAGGAGAGGGCAACAACGGACAGGGACAGTGGGTAGACAAGAAGAAAGAAGCCCTGGGAAACAGCACAACCTTACAGGATAGGTAGAGGACATACTTTGTTACTGTCTTCTTACTATACAAGTACAAACTCAGTTTTATCTATTAAGAAAGAGCAATGAGCTTTTAGGAGAGAAGAGCAAGAGGTGCAAAGGGACATAGCAAAAATAAAATGTAAATTTAAGAAAAAACAAAACGCAACAGCAGAATTAAAATCTTCATTGGAAGTTAATACAATAGAGACCACAGATTATTGTGAAATGCAGCACAAACTGTGACACCTTCTACTAGAATTCAGAGGAAAAGAACAAAAAAGAGAATGTTAAGAGAAAGAATGTTATAAAGGCCAGAGAATACAGCTCCAACTTAAGCCTCACAGGGATGTTCCCAAAGAATAAATCAGAACAAAAAGATGAGAGCCAACCTCCAAAAGCAAAAGAAAACAAACAAAACCAAAAAAAACACTTTCCTATGATGAAAACATCTAAGGTCTCATGAGATTCGGGGAAACAGTGAAAAAATCCACACAGTCCCCTTCCCCTAGACATGTAATTGTGAACTTGAAGAAAAATCCTATGTGCATACAGGCCAAATAATAATGATAACAGAAAGACTTCTATGGCATTTTCCATATGCCATGTAGATCACTAAAATAAGGAAAAACAAGAATTCTAAGTGCTTCCATATATTAACTCTTATTCAATGGTATGAGATAGATATTACCATTTCCCCCACTGGAACGGATTAGGAGGCTAAAGCACAGAGAAGTTAAGTAAGTCACATAACTAGTAAGTGGTAGGTAGGTTTAGGGTGTGAAACCTAGAAATCTATCACCTCATCGTCCCACTATAAATCAAGCTGGGAACCCCGAAGCCAGATCACAACCCAATAACTATGTTTGAAGAGGGTGGAGCAGTATTCACATGGACCTGGACCTCCTGGCATGTCTTGTAACGTTTTTTCCTTCTTCCTGGACAGCAAATATTAATAAGTTCTGGCCCGTGCTCTTAAGAAAGGCATGCCAATCAAGACTACTGCCCTTCCTTTTAGGGTACTTGCAAGCAAGGAGAGAAGTGCAAATGCCCTTCAGTAGTCCTTTTGTTGAGAAATCCTACTTGCTTTGATGTGGTCTCCCTAGTAACAGATATAGCTCATTCTTCTGCTCCCCTCCTCCCAAAGACTAATGAGGAGTATTGGGATTTTACCTGAATAGAAGTCGAATGAGGTATTTTTCAACTGCAGGTCACAACCCATTACTGGGTCATGGAATCAATTTAATAGTTTGCAACCAGAACTTTGGGGGGAAGTAAACAATTAAAATAGAATGTAACACATATATTAAAAGCATGTAATATTTTGTATGTAAAATTTTTCAGTTATAAAATGTTACATAAAATTATTTTGTACTTGAGTTGTAGTAAAAAAAAAATTTTTAAATCAGCCCTGGCCGGTGTGGCTCAGTGGATTGAGCACCGGCCTGCAAATCAAAGGGTCGCCAGTTCAATTCCCAGTCAGGACACATGCCTGGGTTGCAGGCCAGGTCCCCAGTAGGGGGTGTGTGAGAGGCAACCACACATTGATGTTTTTCTCCCTTTCTTTCTGCCTCCCTTCCCCTCTCTCTAAAAATTAAATCTTTTTAAAAAAGCTACTGGTAATGGGACTCTACCATATGTACAAAATATGATTTTGCCCAGGAACATTATTAATATATTTCATCATAATATTTACCACTTGAAAGTTTATTCAGGGGCCAGAACCCCAGTTGTAAGGATTAGCCCTACAATATACTAAGACATATAATAAAGCTATAATATGTAATCAAACTTGTGTGATCATGTACAGAGATTAATGGATGTGAAAAGAAAGTTCAGAAACAGAGCCCAGAGTAAATGGGAATTTGATATACGCTAACAGTGCCATCCCAACGTGGTGCCGGAAAAGATGGGTAATTAGCTTGGGGCGGGGGCAATCAAGATGGGACTACATACCTAATTTAAATCAGAAAAAAAATCCAAATGAATCAAAAATGTAAAGGAAAACAACAAAAGGAGTTGAGGGAAAAGAGAGGGGTGTTTGTGTGTGTGTGTTCATTTTTAATAATCTTGTAATGGAAAAGACCTAAGTATGAAATCCAGGGGCCATAAGAAAAATGTTTGATAGATTTGCCTATTTAAAAATGTTCACAGAAGCTTTCAGCTAGCAGGAGGCAAAAGTGCAACTTCCTTTGGTTCTCCTGAATCCAGGTTCATCTGACACCAGCCGCCTCTACCATGCCCCCGACATTTGACCCCAACGAGATCAAAGTCATATACCTGAGGTGCACCGGCGGGGAAGTCGGTGCCACATCTGCCCTTGCCCCCAAGATCGGCCCTCTGGATCTGTACCCAAAAAAGGCTGGTGATGACATTGCCAAAGCAACTGGTGAAGGGTCTGAGGATTACAATGAAACTGACCATTCAGAACAGACAGGCCCATGTTGAGGTAGTGCCCTCTGTCTCTGCCCTGATCAACAAAGCCCTCAAAGAACCACCACAAGGAAGAAAGAAGCAAAAAAATAATTAAGCACAGTGGAAATATCACTTCTGATGAGACTGTCAACATTGCCTGACAAATGCGGCACTGGTCTTTAGCTAGAGAACTCTCTGGAAACACTAAAGAGCTCCTGGAAACAGGCAGTGTGTGTGGGTTGATGAGGCTTGGAGTTGGCTGGGGCTGTCCGTGCAGGGACCCAGTGGCCTCAGCGGCCCGGAGCGGCTGTCCAGGCCCCGCTCTTACCCCATCATGGTGGCCAGCACTGGGTTCTGAAGCATGGAGGGGGTGGTCCTGTACAAGTGAATCAACTATCTCGCGGGTTGGAAGCCTCGTCGGTTCATTTTAGCTAATGGAATTCTGTCCTACTATGATTCACTGGGTGATGTTGACAAAGGCAGTAAAGAAAGTGTAAAGGTGGTAGTCTGTGAAATTGAAGTCCACTCAGCAGACAACACAAGAATGGAATTAATCATTCCAGGAGAGTAGCATTTTAGATGAAGGCAGTGACTGCAGCTGAAAGACAGAGGTAACTGGTTGATCTCGGAAGCTCCAAAGACTGTTTGACACTAGGACTTAAGAAAAAGAAATAAGTAAAACCAGTGAATCTTTGAAACCAAAATGTCTGAAGTTCACCTCTACTGTGACCTTTATTTTTATTTTTTATTAAAAAAAAAAAACACACTGCTTTTTTTAACTGGTCAGCGTTGGTAGGACTTTGTTACAAAACCACTACTGTGGAGTGTGAGGGGAGGGGTCCACTCTGTCAGATATCAGCACAGCACAGAGCCCTGTGGTGGGCTGTATTCACCCCACAGAGAGGGCGACAGGGCCAAACACAGTCTTTGAAAAGGAAGAGATCCCTGGGGCCCTTCTCCTTGGCAATGACAAAGGGCTTTTCTACCTTGATCTTGCCAGTCTGCAATGATCACATTCTTCAGGAGCTTGTCCCAACCATCCATCTTGGTGCTTTCCACCGCCCGTACTACCTCCATGTCCTCTAGAACTTTGCCAAACACTACGTGCTTGCCATCCAGCCAGGCTGTCTTGACCATCGTGATAAAGAATTGGGAACACTGGTGTTTTTGCCGGCGTTGGCCATGCTCACCCAGCCAGGCCCAGTGTTTCAGGTTGAAGTTCTGGTCAAGGAAGCATTCACAGTAGATGCTCTTACCTCCAGTGCCATCTCCCCCAGTGAAGCCTCCACCCTGGATCATGATATCCTTGATCACACGATGGAATTTGCTGTTTTTGTAGACAAATCCTTTCTCTCCTCTTTTTCTCTAAGGCCACAAAATTATCCAGTTTTTGGAACAGCCTTCCCAAAGAGACCTATGACCACCCAGCCTATATCTTCATCTCCATTTTGCAGGTCAAAGCACACCTTTGACAGTGACCTTGGGCCCTTCTTCTTCTCATCGGCCATAGAGGATCCTGGCAACAGCAGGAAGGAAACAGAGCCGAGGATCAGGGCAGTGGCAAAGAGAACCTTCATGTCCCGTTCCTAGAGGCGCAGCATCTACCAGAAGCAAGTGCTACTGTGACCTTTAGTACAGCAACCAAGTTCATATCATTCAAGAATTTGTCTACCATGATGAGAATCATTCACCTCCCAGCACAGAGAACATGAATGAAGCCTCTCCGCTACGTAGTACCACAAGTAATACGTTCATGACAATGCTTGGGGAATGTGTGAATATAGCAAATGCCCAGTTTGAACCTGAGATGTTTCAGCTGTCCCATACGGATCCCTTAGATTCTCCTGGGTCACCTTTTCCTGTTTAAATGCTGAAGTGTTTTGTCAGCCACTCTGGTTCTCACAGTTCAGAGTGGAATAGAGATCATAAGAAAACCAGTGTCTACACCTCACTGACTTTGCCAGTGACACCCAAGAACCTACTCAGATACAGATTCTTGTAATAATAATCTTTTTAAAGGCTCAGATACGCCTTTCCACTGTTCAAGAAATACACTTGCCCTGCCAGTGTGGCTCAGTTGGTTGGAGCATCCTCCCTCACCAGGGGAAAGATTGCAGGTTCGATTCCCAGTAGGAGCACATGCCTGGGTTGCCTGTTTGATCCTGTTCGGGGCCTAGGGAGGCAGCCAATGGATGCTTCTTTCTCCCATCGATGTTCCTCTTTCTCCCTTCCTCTCTCTCTAAGAGCAATGGAAGAAATTTCCTTGGGTGAGGGTGAAAAAGTACATGTACATTTAATGGAGATGTGGCATCAGCAACCATTCCTGAAAAAAAGCAGACATGCCGCCTCCCCCACAAAAAAGTATAAATTGGAAGATCCTCTTTCATCTTCTTCTTCCTGAGGAAACAGAAGTGTCCAACTTCTTCTCAGTATTGCCATGCAAAAGCTGCTGTAATTAAAACTATGTTATAGGGGGTAGTTTTTTTATTTCTCTGCACCTTATAAAATATTGCAAAGCAAACAAAAATCCACATACCTTTGAAGTATATTTTTTCTTTATATAGTTTATTTGCAAGAGTAATTTCCCTAATAACCAGTATGAATGTGCATCCTTTTTTTTTTTTTTTTTAAATAAATGCTGGTGCAACATTTTGACATCCGTAAGGACAAATATAGATATTTTTCTAAGAAACTGTGAGGCACTGACAGCTTAGTCAGTGGACTGCAGCTCATAAACATGGAATCTTATAAACGTAAGGTCTCAGTCTGAGAGAACGGTGACATATGTAACCTCTGCCGTGGGCCGGACGGTCACTTCACCCCAGCTGAAAATGGGTAATGACAGCAGCCTGATGGTGATTATACTGGATTCCTTTAAGCAAAAGGAAATACTTAGTATTCTAAATATTTTTAGCCCAAATACCATGACATTTGAGAATTTTTTACAAACCAGGCCCTGCTGTCCTTCATATGTGGACACCATAGATTTGTCAATGCCAAATGTTGGGTTAAAGTATTTCATTTTAGTTTATTTTTCTGTTACATCAAAAAATGACCTGCCAAATTTAGGATGTGTATACATTGTTATTCACACTGTTCTAGAAAGGCAGTTAATGTTGTAGTGACTTTATTCACTTCCACCAGAGAAACGACTTTCCATGGGGGAGAAAAAAAAGAAAAATGTAAATTAACCCTATACTGAGATTCCATGTTTTACTTCAGAGGGCAAAGATCAAAATGTTTGATGACACACTGGAACACAAGATTTCTCATACTTTCCTGATCAGTGTATATGAATAATGATAAAATTTCCATGAAGGCCAAGCAAAATCGATACCTCTCTGATGCCCCAACAATTCAATTTTCAGGGATCTATTTTACTGCTACCTCACAATATGTGAGACATTACAAATGTATATGGCGATTCACTGTGGCATTTTTGTAACAGTAAAAGACTTAAAACCACCTAAATATCCCTTAGTAGAAGACTGAACAAGTAAATTTTGGTCTTTCTACACGGTGGAAAACTGTACAGCTAGAAAGAGAAAGAAGAAGAGGAGTGGGGGAGAAGAAGGCAGAAGATAATCTATTTTTTGTCTTGAAATACAAATATCAATTACACAAAGGACTGAAACTGTTCCACTAGAGAATTCTCAACCTAGCATCGTGGGCTAAAGACACATGTTCTCTAGCAGCTAGGTATATTTCCAAGTAGATTTTTGTACTAAATACTCAGGCAAAATGGAATTTACTCACAAGTATAAAAGTGTTTCTTAAATCTTGCCTGGGTTAGGGAAAAAGAGGTCTTATTCAGGTAATGATAGTTTAGAATTAATTTTATTTTAAATTAAACTTCTAAATAGAACAAAAAACTATATTCTTTTTAATCCCACTCGCCTTTCCTTTCCTATCATATCCTGACAGACCTACAGAGAGTAGCTAAAAGAAAGGCAGAAAGACATATTTTTCTTTGCAGAATCTTGCCCCCAAATTAAGAAGAAACAAATCAGGAAAGGAAAGGCAATAACATGGCTTGGATCCTGCAACTCAGAGATGCTGCTAACCACTTTTTTTTTTAAATTCTGCTTTCAGTTCAGGTTCATCTCTACTTACACACCCTGGAAATCCCCTCTGCTTTACAGCCAACCAGGAACTGTCTCTAAAGCACCAACACAGTACCTAACTTCCCTTCCTTCTCTGGACACACAGACTATCTAAGTCATCTCACTGGGTGATCCCCCAAAAAACAAAATTAAAATATTGCACAGCTAAAACTCACTGGAAAACTTTTCAAAAAGAAATCGGAAAGTAAACACTTATTTTTCAAATAGTGGAGAAAAAGTCTTGAAGAAAAATTTAGCACTATATGTAGATGGAACCTAACTGAAAACCATCAAAAAGAATTCCTAGAGAAAAGCAATTACAAGAGGGTTGCCCAAGGCTCTTTTTAAGAATTCTGATACATTTTTCATTGTTTACCCTCAAAAAGTGACCAAACTCAAAATGTTTAACAAAAAGTTTGAACACAATATTATTATTATCCTCCTCAGGTACAAGCACAGCCCTCAGAAGGGCTGTAAGGACACTACAGGAGCCTGGACTAGCCACCAGCCCATCTGGGTTTGCATCTTCTGTGCTGGGCCATCCATTAGCTTATACAACCTTGATCAAGTTACCTCACTTTTCTGGGCCTCAGGTTCCTGACAAATTAAGTAGGGCTACTTACTTCAAAGGAGTATTGCAAGGACTCAATGAAATTAAATGATTTGACCACAAAGGTTTCTATATATGTTTTAGGTAAGCAGCAATAATGGTACAAGTTTCACCAACAGTCTGTCACCATTTATAATTCTTTGGGTTTTAAAATAGATACCAGCAAAATAACTTTCCCTGCTTCCTGTTCCTGACTCAGAAATGGGCCTTGTCCTCCTATGTGGTAAGGTAGATGGATCCCTTTGAGTACCGATAAGCTAACTGCCTCCATGTGCATTCCCAAGCTGTTCTGATTTAGGGGTCAAAGAGACTATCCCCTTCAGAAGGACTCTAGATTGAGAGGAGATCCATTGCCCTTGCAGTACACACATACAGATGATTCATAACCAAGTTCTCTGCTGCGGACTGCCTGCAGTGCACCCTTGCAGATTACCTTATGCTTTATAATGTGCACACATCTTCTGATGCTATCCTTAAAACCTGTGAGAAAACTGAGATGCAGAGGGGGAAAATACCAAGTTAAAAATAACCTCTATTTCCAACTCTTACTTAACTCATCACTTCATTGAGCTGAATGAGCTATTTGTTTATAAAGCAGAAGAAACCATTTGTTAGTTTATCATCAAAATTTATACCTTTCTCTTAACAATGAAGCAGAATTACTATCATCCGTGCTTAATTTTATTGCTAATTAAAAAAGAAAATAGTTTGGATGGTCTTTTTTCCTCTTTTAATGAAGAAAAAAATGAAGAACAGAAAAGAGAGAATAGAGCCAGGAAAACATCTTAATTCCTGGAATTTCTAGTGCCTAAGATAAGCAATACTAAATCTGACTAATGTTAAGTAGGCACAAATAAATCTTTGTGCATCACAGTATAAGAAAGTAGCCTGTGGAAGCTGTCCAGGTAGAGGGCAGAAAGAGAACAGAAGTGACTTTACTCTGAAAAATATCCAAGAGTGAAGAGTCAAACAGTGTGTAGGAGAGGCAAGAATACTGAGGCAGAAATCTTGGGGATATCCCGGGATCAGTCATTAGCTCAGATGACGTGTCTTGTACACCTCATCAGTGATTTTCCCTCCCTTGTCTACCTTATACAAATAATGAATAATTTAGAACAATGTACAACTGGAAGGTGAGTCATTCCACCAGTAATCAATGAGATTAAGGGAAATTCTATTTTTCTGTGAACTTTAGCACAGTTTGCATCTGTTTTATTATTCCTGCTAGCTATTATGCTCATCCATGTTAGCACACCTTTTCTTCTGCTGTCATTAATAAAGTAAGTAGCAGCAAGCTAAGTGTTAAGCACTCTCCCACCCCCTAAAAACATATACAAACTCACAGGGAGGTAGAATTATTAGTAGTATAAAGAGCATCTGTAACTGAATCTAAAGATCTGGGTTTGAATCCAACCTTCCTGACTTAAACTCTGTGATTTTGGCAAGTTACTGAACTTCTCTGAGCCTCAATTTCCTCATCTGTAAAGTATATAAAAAATCCTTCCCTCAAAGTGATTGTAAAGATTAAACAATACAATTAAAGAATAGCTATTACATTAAAAATGTAAAATTGAATGGTAATGGATAAATAACAATATTTATTGCATACCTACTGGATGCCAAGCATTGTGGAGAACACAAAGAAGGGGGCCTTGTCCCTGAACCACTTTATAATATAGCTGAAGAGACAAAAGATACTGATGTGAAAAACTAAGCACCAAAACCAGAACACATGGTAGAGGATTAATAGGCAAGTATGTTAATAAATGCTACAGGTTCAAAGGAAGAAGGTCCTGGCCGGGTAGCTCGGTCGGTTAGAGTGCCGTTCCAATACGCCAGAGTTGTGGATTTGATCCCGGTCAGGGTACAGACAGGAATCAACCAATGAATGCGTAAAAATGTGGAACAACAAATTCATGTTTCTCTCTTCCTCTCTCTCAAATCAATAAATAATATTTTTTTAAAAAGAGAAAACAGACTGTAGAGGTCAGGAAAGACTTTGTGACAGAAAAGGGACTTGACACCAAATTCAATAGCCTACAGGAAATGGATAAGTGCCTAGAAGTATAAAACCTTCCTAGACTGAATCATGAAGAACTGAAAAATCTAAATAGACCAATAAGCAGTAAGGAAATGGAAACCATTAAAAATCTCCCAAAAAATAAAAGTCCAGGACTAGACAATTTCACTAAGTAAATTCTACCAAACATTCCAAGAAGATTTGATACCCGTCCTTCTCAAACTCTTTCAAAAACTGGAGAAGAGACTATACTTCCTAACACATTTTATGGGGCCAACATAACCCTGATACCAAAACCTGGCAAGGATAACAGAAAAAGAGAAAACTACTGGCCAATATTTTTGATGAGTACAGGTGCAAAAATCCTAAACAAAATACTAGCAAATCGAATACAACAATATGTTAAAAAAATAATACATCACTGTCAAGTGGGGTTCATTCCAAGGGCACAAGGACTGTTCGGCATATGCAAATCATTCAGTGTAATATGCCATATTAACAAAACAAAGCATAGAAATCATATAATCTTATCAACAAATGCAGAAAAAGCATTTGACGAGATACAACATCTTGTTATGATTACAACACTCAATAAAGTAGGTACAGAAGGGAAGTAACTCAACATAATAAAGGCCATATATGACAAACCCTCAGCCAGTACCATACTCGGTGGTGGAAAACGGAAAGCTCTTCCTCTACAATCAGGAACAAGACGAGGATGCCTGCTCTCACCACTTTAATTCAACACAGTTCTGAAAGTCCTGGCCAGGGCAATCAGGCAAGAGGAAGAAATAAAAAGGCATCCAAACTGGGAAGGAAGAAGTAAAAGTGTCACTTGTTGCAGATGACATGATTCTGTATATGGGAAACCCTAAAAACTCCACAAAAATACTATTAGAAACAACAAATACAGTAAAGTTGAAGAATACAAGATCAATGCACAAAAATCCACTGCCTTCCAATAATCTAACAATGAAACTTTAGAAAAAGAAATGAAAAGAAAATTTCTTTAGCAGTTGCAAGAATACCTAGGACTAAAAGTAGCAAAGGATATGAAGGGCCTATATACTGAAAACTACAAAGTATCATTAAAAGAGATTGAAAAAGACACAACAAAACAGAAAGATATTATTCCGTGTTCATGAATTTTAAGAATCAGCATAGTTAAAATGGCCATATTACCCAAAGCACTATACAGATTTAATTCAATCCCCATTAAAATCCCAATGTCATTTTTTGAAGAAATAGAACAAAAAAATCATCAGATTCATATGGAACCACGAAAGACCCTGAATAGCCAAAGGGATCCTGAGAAAAAAGAATGAAGCCAAAGGTGTCACACTGTCTGACTTCACACTATACTAAGAGCTATGATGATCGGTATGGCATCGGCAGAAGAACAGACACACAGACCAATGGAACAGCACTGAGAGCCCAGAAGTAAAACCACATGTATGCAGGCAAATAATTTTTGACAAAGGAGTCAAAAACACCCCATGGAGAAAAGAAAGCCTTTTCAATAAATGGTGCTGCGAAAATTGGAAAGCTGCATGCAAAAGATTAAATACTAGATTAGTTTGTCCCCATGTACAAAAATTGATTCAAAATGGATCAAAGACTTAAATATAAGATTAAACAATAAATTACATAAAAGAAAACATAGGTACCAAAATTATGAGCCTTGGTCGTAGAGAACATTTTATGAATTTGACCCCAAAGGCAAGGGAAGTAAAGGCAAAAATAAATGAATGGGACTATATCAAACTAAAAAGCTTCTTCACAGCAAAAGAAGACAACAACAAAACAAAAAGGCAAACAATCTAATGGAAGATGGTATTTGCAAACAAGAGCTCCAACAAGGAGTTACCATTCAAAATATATAAAGAACTCATACAACTCAACACCAAACAAATAATTCACTTAAAAAATGGGCCAAGGTGGCTCAGTTGGTTGAAACCTCAGCCCGTAGCCAAAACGTTGCAGGTTCGATTCCCAGTCAGGACACCTGCCTGGGTTGCAGGTTTGATCCCCCGCCAGGGCAGATGATCCCTGGTCCAGGTGCTTAGGGAGGGAGCCGATCAATGTTTCTCTCTCACATCGAGTTTTTCTCTCTCCCTTCCTCTCTCTTTAGAAGCAATGAACAAACATCCCTGGGTGAGGGTGAAAAAAATGTTCAGAGGACCTGAACCAGACACCTCTCCCAAGAACAGCCAACAGATGTATGAAAGGATGTTCAACTTCACTAGCTATTAAGGAAATGCAAATCAAAACTGCAATGAGATACCACCTCACACCTGTCAGAATGGCTATTCCCAACAAGACAAGTATTGGGTTGGCCAAACAGTAAGTATGGTTTTTCTGTAAAATAAAAGATACGTTTTTCATCTTCACCAATAACTTTATTGATTTGGATAGTTTGAGAATGTCAGTAATCTCCTATGTGATATACTGTTGATTTTTCTCAGTCTCAATTTGATCACTAGCAACTTCAACTGGTCTACCTGACCACAGAGCATTGTCCAGTGAGAAATCTCCAGCACAAAACTTTGCAAACCACTTTTGACACGTTCGATCACTTACAGCACCTTTTCCACACACTGCACAAATCTTTTCTTGCATCTCAGTTGTGTTTTTATCTTTCTTGAAATAATAAAGCATAATATGCCAAAAATGTTACATATTTTCTTCCATCTTCAATATGAAAATGGCTACACAAAAATTCACCAATTTTGATAAGTTTTTTTAATGCATGCTGATGTGACAGCTGTCACGATACAATCTAACAAAATGGTTTCAAATGAAGTGAAAGACAAGGAGGTGCTACTAGAGCCATCTTACCAGAAAAAAAAAACAAATGAACTTTTAGGCCAACTCAATAATAAATGTTGGAAAGGTGGTGGAGAAAGAAGAACCCTCATTAACCACTGGTAGAAATATAAACTAGTACAGCCACTACAGAAAACAGTCTGGCAGTTCCTGAAAAAATTAATAGAGTTACCACGTGACCCAGCAATCCCTCTCCTGGGTATCTATCTGAAAAACTTGAAAACAGTTACTGTACTTGTGCATATTTTGCACTCCCATGTCCACTGTGCACCCAGATTTTTGGCTCAAACTTTCAGGAAAAAAAATCTTTTGTTTTATTTTTTTAAATTCAATTATTTATTTATTTACATTTAGTAACAAAACCAATTTTCATATTCCAGGGTATTATTTTGCATACAGACATGGTTATTGCTTTCTAGAGTTAGGCTTTTAACACATAAGCATGAATAAAAGAATTAAAAACATTTATATAGATACAGAATTAGTACTGCCCATATATAATGTGCATCCTTATTTTTCTCTCAAAAATTTGGGTGAAAACGTGCACATTACACATGGTAAAATACAGTATTCACAAAGATATATGCACCCCTATGTTTACTGAAGCATTATTCACAGTGGCCAAGACATGGAGACAACCAAAGTGTCCTCGATAGAGATGATTAGATAAAGAAGATGTGGTACATATATACTATGGAATACTCCTCAGCCATAAGAAAAGATGAAACACTGCCATTTGTGACAACGTGGGTGGACCGTGAGATTATTATGCTAAGCGAAATAAGTCAGAAAAAGCTAAGAACCATATGATTTCACTCATAGGCAGGATATAAAATAGAAACTCACAGACACAGGCAACTCACAGAAGGAAAGGGGTTGGGAGTTAGTGAGGGCTACAGGGGGACAAATATATGAAGACAGAAGACGGTCTGACTTTTGGTGGCAGACAGACACAATATGCAGATGGTGTATCATAACTGATTATGATCCTACTAACCGATGTCACCCCAATAAATCTAACTTAAAAAATAAAAATAAAACGTCATGAGAGGAAAAAAAGAAAAAGAAAAGGGACTTGAGAAAGCCTTGGAGAAAAAACAGGATCTGGAGACAGGAGTACAGTTTAGATGGGGAAAAGCAGTCCAGATACAGTGAGTAGTCAGCTTCAGCTGCAGCAGGTGTTCGTAGAGGAGAGCACTAAAGGATGAGGCTTGAAAAGTGGGTTGTACAGAAACTGTGAAGGAGTTACTTTCAGGGTAGCAATGGGAAACTACAGGATTTGGGGCAAGAGGTAGTGTGATTACATCAGTGTTTTGAGAAGATTGAGCTGGCAACAGGGTGAAGAAAAAAATGGAAGAATGTGGACACAAGAAAACCAGTTAGGAGGTGACGCGGAAGTTGAGGTTGAGATGCTGAAGGCCTAGACAAGATGGGAGTAGCAGAAACAGAACAGCAGAGGCAGAATTGAGAAATGCTGCACAATAGGATTAGTGACTGATATGACACAAAGGTTAAAGATAAGAGAGGAGTCAAAATCACTTTTAATTTCTCCAATCTGGGTGGCAAAGAGGAGAATCACAAAAGAAAAGTCAATGGTATGTGATCAGAGGCTAAAATTTTACTCTTGACACATTGAATCTGAGTTCAAAATGGTGTATTCACATAGAAATGTCTCACAAGCAATTGGTCACATTGATGTGGCATTTAAAAGAGTAACCAGGATTAAAGAAACCAATTTGGGAGTCACTTGGACAAGACAGAACTAAAGCTGAGGGAAAAATTCCTTGAGGAACAGGGCTCTGGGGCTTCTTCCAAGAGAAAAATGCATGCCCTCATTGCAGGGAAATGGGTTTTCTCCTCTGGTGAGAAGAGGACATTGAGTCCAGGAGAGCCCAGTATTCATAAAAGTCCTCTTAAGGGAGGCATGCAGACTGTGGTGTAAGTCTCTGTGAACAATGGTGTCAGCCTAGGTACAAAAGGTCTGCGGTGCAAGGTGAATTAAGATAAGGAGAGCCTACCTTGGGTGGACACTGTCACTGGCTGCTCAGGCCCTGTAGGGACTCCAGGGGCTTAGGAGAACTGTGCTGAAATACACTGCACCTGCTTCTGTTCTGGTCACTTTCTAACACATTTTGGTGTCCTCAGCTTTTTATACTGGGAATTTAATCTAATTTTATGTGTGATGTCTACTTACTGGTCTGCAATGCCCCTAAAACACTGCACACATGTTTACACAAAAATTTATCAAAATTTCTGGGGGTTCAGAATCCAATGGAACAAAACCTGAAAATTAGCAGTTAAATCACAAAATAAGGAAAAGAAGAATTATGGTCCTTTCCTCAAATCACTTATCATTCCTTTACTTATAAGAATATACTACTTTTAAAGATTTACTCTAACACAATAATGATAAATTAAAAGATTTAAATGCTAATTTATCCCTGGCTGGCATAGCTCAGTGGATTGAGTGCGGGCCTGTGAACCAAAGGGTCGCTGGTTCGATTCCCATTCTAGGGCACACGCCTGGATAGCAGGCCAGGTCCCCAGTGGGGGGCATGTGACAGGCAGTCACACACTGTTTTTTTCTCCCACTCCTTCTCCTTCCCTTCCCCTCTCTCTAAAAGTAAATAAATAAATAAAATCCTTTAAAATAAATAATTTAGCTTCACTGGTGACTAGGTGACAGGGACAATGAATGCTGTGCTTTAGATCTGATCATTCAGCTCTGCTAGTTCTGGAAGTGATTTTTCAGGTTATTTTGGTACTTAATAATAATCAGTTCTTTACAAATATCAAACCATTATGTTGCAGACCTCAAACTAATACATTATTATATGTCAATTAGGTCTCAATAAAATTTGAAAATTAGTGTTTAAATCAGCCATGTAGGTACCTCAATCCATACATATTCCACTCTTCCAACCATAATTCTCCACAAGAAAAGACAGTGACCTAAGTGCAAGACATCACATTTTACTTCCCCACAGCTGCTTCAGAGCTGAGGGGAACGTGACAACAAAGGGGAAATGCGCCTGGAGATCTTATTAACAAAGAGTGGGAATCCCCTCACTCCGTGTCTCCCGAATAGTGCTGCTGAGGAAGAAGGCTCTAAGGCTCAATTTCTCTTCGTGGAAGTCCTAACCACACCACTGTAGTTGCCACCTGCACTAGAGGCAGTGATAGAAGCACACTGAAGCATTCCAGATCGCCACTTTAGCTACAGCTTTCATTACATAATGGGACTCTTTATTTTAAACTCCAGAACTAATATTAATATCCCTCTTGCAAAGGAAAAGCCGTACAGTTCAGTAGAAAATCTCTCTCCAGCTCTTGATCTAAATTTCACCTCTCCAGCATTTCATAATCAGAAACAGGAATATATTGCCATGTGCAAATGACATGACAATTTTTAGTATTTTGAATATATTATTTGATTAAAGAAGGGAACTTCCACTTTCTATAGTGACATTTCTGAACTATTTTCATCTTTTATTAATATATTTTATTGATTATGCTATTACAGTTGTCCCATTTTTCCCCTTTATTGCCCTCCACCCTATGCACCCCTTCCCACCGACATTCCCCCTCTTTAGTTCATGTCCATGGGTCATACATATAAGTTCTTTGGCTTCTCCATTTCCTATACTATTCTTAACCTCCCCCTGTCTATCTTCTACTTACCATTTATGCTTCTTATTCCCTGTACCTTTTCCCCCTCTCTCCCCACCCACTCCCCTGATGTTAACCCTCTGTGTGATCTCCATTTCTGTGATTCTGTTCCTGTTCTAGTTTGCTTAGTTTGTTTTTGTTTTTCTTTTAGGTTCATTTGTTGATAGTTGTGAGTTTGTTGTCATTTTATGGTTCATATTTTTTATCTTTTTCTTAGATAAGTCCCTTGAACATTTCATATAATAAGGGCTTGGTGATGATGAACTCCTTGAACTTGACTTTATCCGGGAAGCACTTTATCTGTCCTTCCATTCTAAATGATAGCTTTACTGGATAGAGTAATCTTGGATGTAGGTCCTTGCCTTTCATGACTTGGAATACTTTTTGCCAGCCCCTTCTTGCCTGTAAGGTTTCTTTTGAGAAATCAGCTGACAGTCTGATGGGCACTCCTTTGTAGGTAACTGTTTCCTTTTCTCTCGCTTCTTTTAAGATTCTCTCTTTATCTTTCATCTTGGGTAATGTAATTAGGATGTGCCTTGGTGTGTTCCTCCTTGGGTCCAACTTCTTTGGGACTCTCTGAGCTTCCTGGACTCCCTGGAAGTCTCTTTCCTTTGCCAAATTGGGGAAGTTCTCCTTCATTATTTGTTCAAATAAGTTTTCAATTTCTTGCTCTTCCTCTTCTCCTTCTGGCACCCCTATGATTCGGATGTTGGAACGTTTAAAGACATCCTGGAGGTTCCTAAGTCTCTCCTCATTTTTTTGAATTCTTGTTTCTTCATTGTGTTCTGGTTGAATGTTTCTTTCTTTTTTCTGGTCCACACCATTGATTTGAGTCCCGGTTTTCTTCCTATCACAGTTGGTTCCCTGTACATTTTCCTTTATTTCACTTAGCATAGCCTTCATTTGTTCATCTAATCTGTGACCAAATTCAACCAAGTCTGTGAGCATCCTGATTACCAGTGTTTTGAACTGTGCATCTGATAGGTTGGCTATCTCTTCGTCGCTTAGGTGTATTTTTTTTCTTGAGCTTTGATCTGTTCTTTCATTTGGGTCATTTTTGTTGTCTTGGCATGCCTGTTACGTAGTAAGAGGTGGAGCCTTAGGTGTTCACCAGGGCAGGGGCAGACCCGTCGCTGTGTTGTGACGCTGTTTCTGGGGAAGGGGTCCGAGAGGGAACAATGCCACTTGCTCTGCTCTCTGCTGGTTTTCAGTGACTTTCTGCACTACCCACAGTCAAATTGGGCCCTTCTGGTGCTGATTCCCGGGTAGGTGGGGTTGTGCACGTTCTAGGACCCTGTGGGTCTCTCCAATGAGCTGTCCTGTGAGTCCAGGAGTTTCTCCTTCTGCCGCCTCAACCCCCACAGGAGTTTTCAATCAGAGGCTTTGAGGCTTTTTTTCCCCATGCAGGAACTCTGGGTTGCAGAGTCTGTCTAGCTCCCCAGTTGTTCCTCCCAGCTTATCCGCACATGGGTGTGGGACAGTCCTCTCCGCCCGGCTGCCCATCTCCGCCCCTCCTACTGGTCTGGATGAATGTTTCTTCTTTAACTCCTTGGTTGTTGAACTTCCATACAGTTCGATTTTTCTGTCAGTTCTGGTTGTTTTTTGTTTTAATATTTGTTGTTGTCCTTCTTTTGGTTGTGTGAGGAGGCACAGTGTGTCTACCTACACCTCCATCTTGGCCGGAAGTCTAAAATCTTGCTCATCTTTTATACTGAATATATGTTTGGGGAAAAACACTACAGAAGATGCTGCCTCTTCATGAAATTGACTCAGGGGCCATTGCTTTATAATTTCCCTTTTCGTAACTTCTAAAAGTATATGTGTATTTATTTAATATGTCAGTTCTTTAAAAAGATTTTTATCATGTAAATTTCAAACATATACAAAAGTAGACAGAATTATATAAGTCCCAATGAATCCACCCTTTCTACTCTTGGCCAATTTTGTTTCATCTGCAATGCCACCTACTCCATCTCCTACTTCCCAGTTATTTTGGAAGCATACCTCAGACATCACATCATCTCATCCATAAGTATTTTGATGTATAGCTCTAAAATATAACGAGTTTTAAATACAACTCACTGGTATTATTACATCTAAAAAAACCAATGATAATTTATTAATATCTCTATCAAATGACTTTCAGATTTCTCTGATTGTTCAAATCGGGAATTAAAGGCTCAGGGCAGTCCACATACACAAATCGCTGATAGATGACAAACTGTTTCAATCTATAGGTCTTTTCTTTCTCTCTCCCTCCAACCCCCTTGTGATTGTTTTTATTGCAAGAAACTAGGTTGTCTGTCTTACAGAATTTCCCATGGACTGGATTTGATGGGTGCATCCTTAAGGTGTAATATATTCTTTATATTTTCTGTAAATTGGCTCTAGATGTTTAATCAGATTCAAATTTAATATTTCATATACCAAATTCTTAACTCTTCTATTTTCTACTGAAATTTGGGGGGAGAAGAACTACTGGCTAAGTTTCAATTTATAGCTAAAAGCAGTGCCAGATAATAAGATGTCATGTGCTCTGCTCAAGATTTGAACAACTTCAAATTTCTACTTTAAGATATTAAGTAGGAACTTGTGGCCAAGATGGATGTGTAAGTAAACACACTTTGCCTCTGCGTACAACTATGGTAAAAATTACAACTAAACTACAAAACAAATAACAGCCAGATCTGTCAGGATACCAAGCTGTATGGAAGTCTAACAACCAAGGATTTAAAGAAGCCACATTTATTCAGACAGGTAGGAGGGGTGGAGACATGGAGAGGCGGTAGAATGGGAGGTCCCCAATTCACATGTGGTGGATAAAAATTGGAAGGGATAACTCGAACAAGCAATCCAAGTCCCAGACCAGACCACCCAGCCCAGGGTTTCAGTGTCAGGAAGATATGTCTCTGTAACTTTGGAGAGAATCTTAAAAGCAGCAAGAGAAAAGGAGACAGTAACCTACAAAGGAGTTCCCAAAGACTGTCAGCTGATTTCTCAAAAGAAACCTTATAGGCAAGAAGAGCTGGAAAGAAGTATTCCAAGACATGAAAGCCAAAGACCTACATCCAAGATTACTCTATCCAGCAAAGCTATCATTTAGAATGGGAGGGGCAGATAAAGTGCTTCCTAGATAAGGTCAAGTTAAAGGAGTTCATCATCACCAAGCCCTTATTATATGAAATGTTAAAGGGATTTATCTAAAAAATAGAAGATCAAAAACTAAGAACAATAAAATAACAAACTCACAACTATCAACAACTGGACCTAAAAAACAAAAACTAAGCAAACAACTATAACAGAAACAGAATCACTGAAATGGAAATCACATGGAAGGTTATCAGTGGGGAGGGAGAGAATGGGAGGGAAGGTACAGGGAGTAAGAAAAATAATTGGTAGGCATAAAATAGATGGGGAGAGATTAAGAAGAGTATAGGAAACAGAGAAGCCAAAGAACTTGTATGTACAACCCATGGACATGAACTAAGGAGGGTGGAGGGGAATGGTGGAGAATGGGGGGTGCAGGGCAGAGGGAAAATAAAGGAGAAGTAAAAATTGGGACAACTATAATAATCAATAAAATATACTTTTATAAAAGCAAATAAAATATAGAGTAAGTCAGATGGTGATAAATGCTATCAATAAAAATAAAGCAGAGACAGAAGACAGGGAGTGCCTGGGTGAGGGTGAGGGTATATAAGAATACATGGTGCTTTAAATAGGGTGGTCAGGATGAACCACTCTAAGAAGGCAATATTTAAGAAAATAGCTGAAAGAAGTGAATGGATAATCATACAAATATCTGGAGGAAGAGGAAGTAGCCAGTGCAAAGGTCTTGACACATATCTGGTGGGATCGAGACCACCAAGGCCGGAATGGAATTAAGACCTGAGAGGCTAACGGGGACCAGATTGCAAAGGGCCTTACAGGTTCCTGTAAAGACTCTTACTTTCAGCTTGAGTGAGAGGAAAAGCTATTGGCGAATTTTAAGCAGAGAAGTAACAGGATCTGATATTAATTAATTAATTAAATTATGCTTGCCTGAGGATCTGCTTAGAGAGAGGGGGAGGGGGGAAGAAAGAGAAAGAAGACAGAGAGAGAGAGAAACATCAATGCAAGAGAGAACTATCCATCGGTTGCCTCCCGTACACCCCCCAATGGGGATTCAAACCCACAACCCAGGATATGCCCTGACCAGGAATCTAACCCACAGCCTTCTGGTATACAGGACAACAATCCCACCAAGCTACCTGGCCAGGGCCGGATATGGATTTAAAAGGATCGCTCTTGTTGAGCACAGACTTGGGCACTGGGAACCAGGGAGACCAGTCAGGAAGCTATTGCACTTGTCTAGTTTAGAGTGGCTTGGATCGAAAGTGCTGGTAGTTGTTTTTACTAAGATAAGAAAGACTGCAAGAGGGGCATCTTCACAAAATGAGGAGTCTGTGCTATGAAGAACGGAGAACGCCTCTGCTATTCCTTCATACTGATAGTTTCCCCTCAGAAGTAAGCTGTCTTGTCTTCAGTACCAGTGTATTATTTCTAATCTCATTTACATTATTCTGTTCTCTTAGTAGACCAGCTGAAAAGGCAATGATAACTGATACATTTAGTTTACAGCAAAAGAAAAACTGAGTCAGAAATCTGAGGCAGCACTTTCTAAGTAAAAGAAAACTAAGTGTGGTCACTCTGGGTAGTGCCTCACTTCCAACATAGTGTTTCTAAAAATTCACTTATAAGATGGGTATTTAAAACTTAGTACTTTTCCTATAAATACAAATTTATAAAAAGTGATTTAGGCCCTGGTCGGGTGGCTCAGTTGGTTGGAGAGTCTTCCTGTGTACCAAAGAGGTTGGGAGTTCGATCCCCAGTCAGGGCACAGGTACCTAGGCGGCAGGTTCAATATTCAGGAGAGGTGCATACGGGAGGCAACTGATCTATGTTTCTCTTTCTCTCTCTCATCAGTAAATATATCCTTGGATGAGGATTAAAAAGTAAAGAACTAAATAAGAAGTGATTTGGTTGCCATGCCAAACTACATAATGGGGCTACTGTACAATAATAGTGCCCGGTTGACTCTTAGGCCCTTGGCCTAAGAAAAAAATAAGTTTCTCTTTTGTACACTCCCACCTTGTTCAAAACTCCTAAAGTTACCTTTATCCCTCTGCCTCTAGCTCTGCAATCTACATGAAACCTCCTACTCTAGCATCCTCTTCAGATTTGCCCCCCAAAATGTTCTCCATGTCTAAAAACTGCCCATGCAATTTTAAAACTGCAGCAACCAAACACCCATGCTGACATCCAATTCTCATTCCTTTGTAAAGCAGAACTCGGCTAGGCATCAGGAGCAAATGCACTATTTCAAGCTAGTTCTTATTTCAAAAAACAAACAAACAAACAAACTGGGTCCCAGTTGGTAGAATTTCAGCAAGTGCTTTATTAGAGAATGAAAGAAATATGTGGTACTGAGAAGTCCACTGCAAGGAGTCAACCTGTTTCTCTTTTTGCCTTTCCTGTGCTTCTGAACTCATTGATTTTTCTGGAGGTTTCACATTTGGGTCACAATTCTTTATGCACCAACACACCTGGATGATCCAGAGATAATAAGCCTATTTTTCAGTTTTCAATTGTGGAGTTGAAGAAGAGGAAATGGGGAATAGCATGGGAATAACATTACTGATTAATTAAGTATGCATTGAGTGAAATGTTCATAAGTTGAAGACTATTTATCATTAATGGGTTTTAATAAATAGAGAATTCAAAATATATAATTTTAAAACTATACTTTGCAGATAATTAAATTTCTTTCTCAGTTTTCTGTTTTAACTACCAACCCCCAAAGTTCGTCATTTATCACTCAACATCTTTTAAGTCTGGGGGAAAACCTTGCAGTTAATCTTAGAGATAATCACATCTTCAAACCCAGAAGAGAATGGAAGGTTCTGAAGACTGATGAAGAGCTCAGTTAGTTCACATCTTTCATAGTCTGCAGCTGCCACTCTCAAATTAAAAAACAAAAACAAACCTACATTAGATAAGTTCTTATACTGACATTTCATTTGGGTCACATTTGCTTCTAAAATCTGTAATTAGAAAAACACCAGGCCTCCCATCTGTCAATTAACTAAAAAGATATTAAGTAGAACAAATGACTTGATTTAAACACATCTTAACCCTAAAAACTCAATTAAATGTACTACAGGCAATTTGCCTTTCTCCAATTTCTTTTTCAGAAAACAGAATCCTAAATCATTAGTTTTATTTAAGAAGTTCTAAATCACAGGATTATGGGAGAGTGCTATTGTAATTAAAGTTTCATTAAAAGTTCAAAACAAGAGGACTATGTTGGGCTATTATCTTTAGAGTTTTCTATTTTGACTGAATTTTTTTTATAACCAGAAAAAAAAAACACCCATTTGGAAAATGAAAGATGATGAAAGAAGTCTCAGAAAGAACTGAAGGGACGGGGACTAAGGGACTAAATGGTAATGGAAAAAAATACAATTAAAAAAAGAACTTAAAGAGAATAGAAGAAACTAAACAGAAGATACGCCGAATAGACTTTTTAACTTCCTTTGTTAATATGCTTTGTAATAAAACTGAAACATTTTACTTAAACTTTTCAAATAGAGAGAAAAGGGAAACTGTATCTAAAGCAGAGTATTTCTAGAGCAGTGGTGATGCGGACTCCAGCCCACCGGGTCCATGTGTTGTGGCTGTGACCAATGATGAACAAATTCACACAGACTACAGAAGTCCTGTGGGGAAAAAGGGACAGCAAGGCCACTCTCTCTCTGAGAGAGAGAGGGTGAGGGCCCAAGCGCTCTACCCCTGCCTGAACAGGCTTTTATTGGTTTTCTGGGCACATTACATGGAGGATGGTCCTCATTTACTATGCACAGGTTCACTTTAGGTGGTTACCTTTTATAGATAACAAAGGAAAGAATGTTGCTAATTACTTCAAAGAAAAAGGACATTTGCAAATGCAAAGGGAGAAAGGTGGTTGAACTGGTTACACTCCATCCTTGGGAGGTTTAGCACAGATTGCAGTAAACATTTGCTGCCTCAATTCAGGGTGAGGGAGTTTTAGCAAAAGCAAGCCTCAAAGCAGCCTAGGTACAATGCATGCCTAATTCCCCACAGGAAAACTGATCCGTGGGCTTGGCTTCCTGCGTGCCGACACACTCCCTGCTGGCTTTCCAGGTCAGAGGCTGGGCTACATTCACCATGTCATGCGGATAGGTTCCTTATACCTGTGATTCTTTTTCTTAATTATATTTTATTGATTATGCTGTTGTAGTCCTGATAATATTATCTCTTTGCCCCCTCCACCCAGCAGCCCCCACTCCCTCAGGCAACCCAACAACCACTGTTCACATCCATGGGTCATGAGTATAAGTTCTATGGCTACTCTATTTCCTATACTGTACTTTACATCCCCATGGCTTCTGTAACTACCTATTTGTACTTCTTAATCCCATCACCTCTTCATCCATTCCCCCACACACCCCCTCCCATCTGTCAACCATCAAAACATTCTCTATATCCATGATTCCGTCTCTGTTCTTGTTTGCTTAGTTTGTTTTTTAGATTCAATTGTTGATAGATATGTATTTTTTGCCACTTTATTGTTCATAGTTTTGATCTTCTTTTCTTAAATAAGTCCCTTTAACATTTCATGTAATAATGGTTTGGTGATGATGAATTCCTTTAGTTTTCTCTTATCTCAGATGCTCTTTATCTGCCCTTCCAGTCTAAGTGATACCTTTGCTAGGTAGAGCAATCTTGGCTGTAGGTCCCTGCTTTTCATGACTTTGAATATTTCTTGCCAATTACTTCTCGCCTGCAAAGTTGCTTTTGAGAAATCAGCTGACAGTGTTATTAATGGGAATTCCCCTGCACGTAACTAACTTCTTTCTTCTTGCTGCTTTTAAGATGCTCTTTTTAACTTTAACCTTTGGCATTTTAATTATGACGATTCTTGGAGTGAGCCTCTTTGCATCCATCTTGTTTGGGACAATCTGTGCTTCCTAGAACTTCCATATCTATTTCCTTCACCAAATTAGAGGAGTTTTCTTTCATTATTTTTTCAAGTAGATTTCCAATTTTTTGCTCTTTTTCTTCTCCTTCTGGCACCCCTATGATGCAAATGTTGGACCTCTTAAAAGTATCCCTGAGGCTGCTTATACTATCCTTATTTTTTTTTTGGAATCTTCTTTCGTCTTGTTCTGATTAGTTGTTTTTGATTCCTTATGTTCCAGACCATTCCACTCTACTGTTGTTTCCCTGTAAATTGTTATTTATTTCAATTAGTGTATCCTTCATTTCTGAGTGGATCTTTTTTATGCTGTTGAGGTCCTCACTAAGTTCCTCGAGCATCCTTATGACCAGTGTTTTGAACTCTGCATCTGATAGATTGCTTATCTCCATTTTGTTTAGCTCTTTTTCTGGAGTTTGATCTGTTTTTTCATTTGAGCCATGCTTCTTTGTCTCCTCGTTTTGGCAGCCTCCTTGTGTTTGTTTCTATGTAGTAGGTAGAGCTTCTTTGACTCGTGTCTTGGTAGCATGTCCTAATGTAGTAGGTGTTCTATAGGGTCCAGTGGCACAGCTTCCCCTATCACCCAGGCTAGGTACTTGAGGTATGTCCTTTGTATGGGCTGAGTACATTCTCTTCTTGTGGTTGAGCCTTGGTTGCTGTTGGCAGATCAATGAGAGGCTTTTTTACCCAGGTCATTCGGCTGCAAGTATTGGCTGTGACCACTGACCACCAACCTCCACCCTCTGTGGACAATCAGCTGTGCAGGGTCAGGGTGGTGCTTCTCCAATGTGGTCTGTAGCTGTCCACTGGGTGTGCTGGCTCTGGGGTTTCCCAGGTGATGCAGGCCAAGGTCAGCTCCTACCTGTGTTTGGCTTGGGGCACCTACCTGAGCTATAAAGCAATCTGAGATGGCTGCTACTTGTTCTGGGCCTGGAGATTCCCAGGCGAAGCCAAGTTTGAATCTAAGCTGGCTGCTAGTGCCAGACCTTGGGCTCACTGAGGCCAGTTGTTGCTTGTTTGATAAGATTAGGAAGTTGTGCAGCATGAGCCAAGACCAGCCATTCATATGCAAAAGCAGTTTGGGTGAACCCCTAAGTTTGGTGGGGTGGAGTCTTTGGGGATCTCCATGGTAGGTGGAAGTGTTAGCCAGGTTGATGGAGTCTCAGATATGGTACCAGTTTACTGGCTCTGTGGTGGGAAGGTTTAGAAATAGGACAATGGCCTCTGCTTGCCTGATGCCAGATACTTCAGTTTCTCCCTGGATGCTACTGGTGCCTTTCAAGCTGCTACCCTGGAGCTGGAGCTCAGAGGCAGTGAGTGTGTGTTAAGTCTGTGTGCAGGTTCTTTAAGAGGAACTGCTTGGGGTTCCAGCAATTTGTTCTACCAACTCAGTCCCTGCTGGGTTTTGCAGCCAGAAGTTGTAGGGACTTATCTTCCTTGCACTGCAACCCTGGGCTAGGGGAGGTGGTGTGGGGCTGGAACTCCTCGCTCCAGAGATATTCCTCCTGAAATTTTATCCACCACTCATGGGTGTGGGACCAGCCTGTTCTGTGTTTGCATCCTTCCCACCAGTCTGGATAGATGTGGTTTCTTTAATTTTGTAGTTGTCAGACTTCCATTCATCTCAATTACTTATGGTTCTGAGAGATGGTTGCTCTACACTTTAGTTGTTATTTTGATGTGGTTGTGTGAGGAGGTGAGCCACAACTGCCTATGCCGCCATCCCGACTGGAAGTTGAGCAGTGGTTCTTAAACTGTAGTTTGAGGACCCGTCTACATCCCTAAGACCCTTTCAGAGGATCTATAAGGTTAAAACTGCTTTTATAATAATACTGAGATATTATCGATCTTTTTCACTCTCATTGCTCACAAGAGTATAGTGTTCTGGTGTAATATCAAAGAATAACTATAACTTTCTGAAAATGCCAACAAAATACTCTTACCTTTTCCAACTACAATAAGTCTCCAATTTCTTCATATACTTCATCGAAAAGAACTTAACACCATAGATGGATTATGTGGCTTTAATTAAAGAGACTTACAAATATGTTAAGACAATGCCTATCTCCTCACTTTTTTTTTGGTTTTGGACAGCAGTTATTATTTAGAATGATGTTTTTTATATCAGCATGTAATAGTTTTTTATGTTGTTATTGTAAATAAATCAAAACATACTTTTAAAAATTCTCAGTTTTAACTTCTAATGAAAAATTATCAATAGATATAATTCCACCTAAACAAAAGCTTTCCGGAGTCCTTAATTTTTAAGAATATAAAGTACTTTGAGACCAAAAAGTTTGAGAACTGCTGTTCTGAAGTATCTCTTATTGTATCAGAAAAATTTACTCTACACAAAGGAGTATGTTTTAAGACAAGAGAAATAAATAAAACTACTTAAAAGTGAATTTATAATTTACAGGACAAATGATTATGCTCAGATTTGCGTCACAAAAACCTGAGGAGCAAGGGAGGAACAGGGAGACATATAAATGAAAAAGAGTGACCGTGAGTTAGTGATCACTGAGCTAGGGGTTCATTATACTAGTCTCTTTACTTCTAAATATGCTTGAATTTTTTCCCTAATAAAAATATTAAATAAGGAATTCATAACTCAGCAGTTAAAAATGAAAAAGTAAATCTGACTGTAATTTAATGTTATTATTAAGAACAAAGAAAAATAAAAGAAAAATCTAATATTAAACTAACACTACCCACATAGTTCCAAATTCATTACAAATTCATTAAAGATTTTATTACTTTATTGTTGTTCAATCAAATTCACTTTTTGATCTCCATTAATGTCCTCTCAATTAGTCTCACGTAGCAAAACCTGTAGTGTACATGAATATCATATGAAGTTCTGCTTTGTTCACTTAAAATTCAATTATACAGCTCCCATCATTATCTACTATCAACTAACCTGACTTAAACAAAAATGCAAAGATCTTTCAGTGTAATAATAAAAGAAGCTCGCCAAAACCTTTAACCTGATTGGCTTGGCTTTATATTATAACCTAGAGTAATTTTTCCATGTTACACTATTGCCATCTGCTGGCTGTGATGTCTAAGTACAATAAACAAAGATTTCTGAAAAGCTAAAAATTCACTTATGCCTGAAGTTTTCTCCCAAAACTATCCTGAAGGAACTGCTATACATACAAGTACATTAGGGTCCTTCAAAATCTCACATTAGACAGTGGTTCTCAACTGAGCTTCACTTTAAAATCATCTGGGAGCTTTTGAAAAGCCTGATAACTGGGCCCTGAACCAGAGCAATTAAATCAGAATCTCTATTTGATAAAAATGAAAGGCAAGCTACAGACTGAGAGAAAATATTTGCAAAAGATATAGCTGGTATGGAACATGCATCTAGAATATATAAGCAACTGTTACAACTCAATAATAGAAAAACCCAATTTTTAAAAAATCCTCACTGAGGTTTTATCTATTGTTTTTAGAGAGAGAGGAAGGGAGAGGAAGAGAGAGAAAAATCAATCAGTTGTTTCTGGCACATGCCCTGACCAGGAATTGAACCCACAACCTAGGTATGTGCCCTGACTGGGAATCAAATCTGCCCTAACCAACTGAGCCACCTGGCTAGGGGCAACAAGCCAGTTTTTATAATGGGAAAAAGATCTAAACAAATACTTCATCAAAGAAGATATGTAGATGGCAATTAAGCACATAATAACAATGTTCAACATCATTAGTCTTCAGGAAAATGGAAATTAAGACCACAATGAGATATTACTTAATACCCATTAGAATAGCTAAAGGTAAAGAGAGTGACCACGTTAAGTGCTGACCAGCATGTGGAACAACTTTAACCCTCATGCACTGCTAGTAAAAGTGTAAAATGAGACAACCATTTTGGAAAACAGTTTGGAGGTTTCTTTAAAAGCTACATACACTCCCTACCATTATACCCAGAGAAAGAAAAGTTGGAGTGGGTTGAATAGTGTCCCCTCCAAAAATCATGTCCACCTGGAATGTAACCTTATCTAGATGCAAATACAATTTTGGGGTTGGCCAAAAAGTCCATTTAGTTTTTTATATAAAATAAAAGACATTTTTCATTTTCACCAATAACTTCATTGATTTGGATATTTTGAGAACGTTGGCTATCTCCCATGTGGTATAATGTTGATTGTTCTCAAAGTCTCAATTTGATCACCAACAATTTCAATTGGTCTACCAGACCATGGAGCACCGTCCAGCAAGAAATCTCTAGCACGCAACTTTGCAAACCCACTTTTGACACGTTCAATCAGTCACAGCACCTTCTCCACACAGGGCACAAATCTTTTTTGTGTCGTGTTTTTACCTTTCTTGAAATAATAAACCATAATATTCTGAAAACGTTGTATATGTTCTTTCATCTTCAATATTAAAATAGCTACACAAAAATTCACCAATTTTGATGTTTTTTTTTAAATGCATGCTGATATACAACAGCTGTCACAATACAGTCTAACAAAATTGTTCTGAATGAAGTTAAAGACAACTAAGCACCACTGGAGCCATCTTATGGAAAAAAAAAAACAAAAAACTTTCTGGCCTACCTAATAGTTAAGATGAGGTCATACTGTGATAAGGTGGCTCCTAAACCCAATGACTGATGTCCTTGTGAGAAGAAGAGAGGACACACAGAGAAGAGGAGGCAGAGAGGAGCGATGCAGCTAAAAGCCAAGAAACAGCAGGGTCTCCAGAGGCCGGGAACTTCCGAAACTAGGACCAGGGAAGAAAGGGTTTTCTCCCTAGAACCTCCAGAAGCAGCATGGCCCTGCTAACACCTTAATTTTAGACTTCTAGCCTCAACTATGAGAGGATGTCATTTAAGGCACCAGGTCACAGTAATTTGTTACAGTGTCCCTAGGAAACAAATACATAAGCACAAAGTCAAAGATTTGCACAAGAATGCTACTAACTTTATTCATAATAATTCCAAACTGGAAATGACCCCAAATGTCCACCATTAGGTGAATAAATTTACAAATTGTGGTATATCCACGAAATGGGACTCAGCAATAAAAAAGAATAAATGATTGAGATATAAAAGGTGAATGAAATTTCAAAATAATTATATATAGTTAACAATGCAAGGGTTAGAAGTGCCGACCCCCATGGTTGAAAATCCACACATCACTTCTGATTCCTCAAAAACTTAACTATACTTATCCCTCAGTATCTATAGAGGACTGGTTCTAGGGCCTCCTACAGAGAGCCAAACACAGGGATGCTCAAGTCTTTTATATAAATGGTACAAAACAATGCACACAATTGGCCCTCCATATCTACAGATCTAAATGGAAACACACTCCATATTTGTGGATTGAAAGATTTAATATTGTTAAAAAATCAATGCTAATTATAGTGATCTACAGATCCAATGTAATCCCTATCAAAATCACAGTGACATTTGGAATCTCAGGGGATGCTGAATAACTAAAATAATCTTGAAAAGAACAAAAGTAAAGGACTCACACTTCTTGATTCCAAAATGTACTACAAAGGTACAGTAATCCAAACAGTGTGGTACTGGTATAAAGACAGATATACAGACCAGGAATAATCCTGTTTCATATATGGTCAAATGATTGCTGACAAGGAGGCAAAGGCCACTCAATGGGAAAAGAGCAGTCTTTTCAACAGTGGTTCGATGAAAACTGGATATCCACATCCACATGCAAAAGAATGAAGTTGGACCCTTGCCTAACACCACATGCAAAAATTAACTCAAAATGAATCAATGCCCTCAATGTGAGACCAAAAACAATTTAAAAACTCTTAGAGAAGAAAACTCAGAACAAAAGTTTCATGACATTGGATTTGGCAATGATTTTCTTGGATTTAACACCAAAGGCATAGGTAACCAAAAAAAAAAAAAATTAAAAACTTGGATTTCATGATAATTAAGAATTTTCATGCATGAAAAGACACTATCAGCAGAGAAAAAGGGCAACCCACAGAATGGGAGAAAATATTTGCAAATCAAATATTTGATAAGGGATTAATATCCAGATTATACAGAGAACACCTAAACTCAACAAAAACCCAATCCAGAAACAAAGGACTTGAATAGACATTTCTCCAAAGAAGACATACGAATGGCTGAGAAGCACATGAAAAGATGTTCAACATCACTACCATTAGAGAGATACAAATCAAAACTCTGAGATAGTCCTGGCTGGCATGGCTCAGCTGGTTGGGCATTATCCCACAAAGCAAAAGGTCACTGGTTCAATTCCCAATCAGGGCATATGCCTAGGTTGTGAGTTCGGTCCCCAGTTGGGGTACATATGAGAAGCAACCCATTGATGTTCCCCTCTCATATTGATGTTTCTCTCCCTCTCTTTCTCCCTCCCTTCCCCTCTCTCTAAAAAAAGAAAAACTACAATGATCTAACACTTCACCCATTAGGATATTTACTATAAACAATTTTTTAAAAAACAACAAGTATTGGCAAAGATGTGGAGAAATTGGAACACTTGTACAATGTTGGCATAAATGTAAAATGGTATAGCTTCTGTGGAACACAGTTCCTCAAAAGATAAAAATAAATTTAGCATATGATTTAGCAATTCCATTTCTGGGTATATAGCCAAAAAATTACAAGCGGGGCATCAAAGAGATATCTGTACATCCATGCTCATAGCAATATTATTCACAATAGCTAAAACGTAGAAAGGATTCAAGTGTCCATTAACAGATGGGTAAACAAAATGTGGTATATACATATAATGGAATATTATTCAACCTTAAAAAGAAAGGAAATTTCACAATATACTGCAACATGGATGGACCTTGAGGATGTGCTAAGTGAAATGAGCCAGTTGAAAAGACAAATACAGTATCCTTCCACTTACAAGAGGCACTTACAGGAGTGCACTCATAAAGACAGTGTAATGGTGGTTGCCAGGGCCTGGGAGAAGGGGAGAATGGGAAGTTACTGTTTAATGCACATACAGTTTCAGTTTTATAAAATGCAAAGAGTTGTGGGGATGGGTGGCGCTGATGGCCGCAAAATAGGAATGTATTTAATACACTGAACACTTACACTTAAAACCAAAACCTCCAGGGAGTGGGGTATAGGTGTCAGTTATTTTTAAACAGCTCCTAAACTATTCCAACCAACAGCCAAGGTTGAGAACCACTTCATCAGACAGTGCTATCTCATTTACTTTGTTTTTAACAACAGTTTTATTTGGTAAAAACATAAGCTTGAAACAATTTTGATAATGCTCACCCTACATGCTTATGGAGGTCAACTGAGATCATACATTTTTTTAAGCAGACAAAGAAACTCAAAGTGGATTTAGCACTTACTCCTTGGTTTTTATCTCACATTTCCAAATTATAAGCAAGTTTTAGAAAGCAAAATTGAAGGTGATTCCAATACAAAATAATTTAAAATGCTGAACACACTATAATTTTAATACATATTTTCAATGAATGGTGTTCGAAACTTAATTGTGGCCAGTCCAGAAATCTTATGTTGGCATCCTAAACCCTAGTATCTTGGATTGTGATTGTATTTAGAGAAAAGGCCTTTAAAGAGGTGATTTAGGTGAAATGAGGTCATAGGGCAGGGCCTTAATCAAACTCGACATGAAATGGACATTCAGACACACAAAGAGATACTTAGGACACTTGAGCACAGAAGAAGGCTCTATGAGGACAAAGTAAGAGTGAGGGCCATCTGCAAGCAAGGAAAGAAGCCTTAGGAGACACCAGACCTGCTGACCTGGACTTTAGCTGCCAGAACTGTGCAAAAATAAATCTGTGCTATTTAAATCACCCAGTCTGTGGTATTTTGTTATAATACAAATGGTGAGCAAAAAAACCCAAAACATAAAAAACAAAATACAAGATGAAAAATCTATGGGAAATGACAGTCTGTAGCTAAACTTTACACCGGGGCACTTACCAAACCTTAGTAGCCTGATCCTGGATCTGGCCAGGGCCTAGAATGGCTCTTCCTCTGAAATCTTGGCCTCAAATATTTCATCTGTTCTCTGACCTCAGTTTTCTAGTATTCACTCTTATTTTCCCTACACCTTTTCTTCTACCCCACATTGAGACGACCACTCCCTGGAAGCCTCCTGGGCAGTACTCTAGCTTTCCTTCTTCCCTATTTAGTCTGGGCCCCACCTCGATCACGTGATCACATGAACTACTCTGTCAGAACTACCCTCACCTGGTCCCTATCATGTTGCCACACCTAAGCAACATCGCCACCTCTCCCCCTAACAAATCTCCTGATTTCTACTCCCACTCCTCTATGTTCACTCTTCAATCTCCTGGAGCCTTTGGTCCACTTTCATCTAATCTGTGAGCCCCTATGCATCTCTAAATCCTATCAACTTTGCTCTCATGGTCCATTAATTGACCCATCCTCTCACCTACACTCTCAACTCCTGTTTTCCTCTTTCCCTCAATTGTACTAGACTGACGTACCCCCCATCCAACTGCCCTCTCGTTGCATACCTGGATGGCTCAGCACTGCTGAAGAAGGCTCAGAGGTCAAGGCCCCCACAAATGTATGCCCTCCACCCTCAGTTGCGACTTCAGCACCAACCAGCAATACCTTCCCCGATCTTCTCACAAATAATCCAAACTTCCGATGCTCAAAACTCCTCAAGCTCCTCTGGACTACCACACCTTCTCCCACTTTCAAATGACTGATTTGTCCTCAGAAAAACCAGAGGTCTGAATACATGCTCCACTCTTTGCTGTACCTATGTATATAGTTTATCCAGTTGGTTTTACTTCAACCCACCAGCAGTGCTCTAGATTGATCCTTGCCCCTTCTGCCTCACCACTACTACAAAAACTAATCCCTGAGCCAATTCAGCCATGCGCCGCCCTTCACTGCTCTTTAACCATGGACACCTTTCTCATCCTGACCTTCCCCATCCTCAAAGTGGGGATATCATCGCTAAATTGTTGTGAGTGTACAGGACTAGAAGTACCTGACATACAGTAATCATTCAATAAAGAGTACCAATTTTGTTTTAGCCTCCCCTGAAGAAATCTTTATTGCTTTTACAGAGAGGGAAAGGGAGGGAGAGAGGAAGAGGGCAAGAGAGAGACATCGATGTGAGAGAGAAGCATCAATCAATTGCCTCTCGTACACACCCCAACCAGGGACAGAACCTGTAACCCAGGCATGCACCCTGACCAGGAATTGAACCTGTGACCTTTCAGTTTATGGGAGAACACTCCAACCAACTGAGCCACATTGGCCAGGATAACAATCATTATTATGTTGATACCTTAAAGGATGGCAGATGACAAGAAATGGGATATAGAATTGGGGAGTTACAGGGGGAAAGGGGAAGGATGCCTGGAAAGAAAAAGGAAGAAAATAATTTCCCTTGTCATAAAATGTCCCAATTCTTCTATGACTATATTTAGTTGCTTTGTGAATTACTGTAATTAAATGTGTGACTACTCTTTGCTATTCTAACCATACTCAAGAGCCTGAAACTCCTCTTGCAGAATGACACCCTTCAAAGAGAAGATGTGCTCTGGGTTCTACGTCTTTGTCAGCAAAGAAAAGTAACAAAATTTCCTTCTATTAATCCAGAATTAAAGTGATATTCGTTTAAAAAGGAATTATGGCAATGTTTAGCCATTGAGAATATTAAACAAAAGTATTCAATTAATGATTCCACAACTGGAGCAGGAGCACTTCAAGGTGAGAGCCTAGGACATATTGTTCCAGAAAGCATAACAGTGCTCAAAAACTGATTGAGAGGAAAACTGATGGAGGTGGAAGGAGAGATGTAAAAGACACAGAAACAGTTGGTTAGAGCGTTGTCCTGACACGGTAGGTTGCCGGTTTGATCCCTGGGCAGGGCACATATAAGAATCAATCAATGAATGCATCAAAAAGTAGAACAAGTCTGTGTCCTTCTCTATCTCTATCTCTCCCTTCCTCTCTCTCTAAAATCAATTAAAAAATTTTTTTAAAGAAATGAAATAAAGTAAAAGACACAGGAACTGTCTTGAAGGAGCTCCCACAGGCCAAATTTGGGACAATTTGAGCATCAAAAAGAATAATGATGGTAATAAAATCTAACATAGTTAATTTTAAAAAACAGTCCTCATGTCCATACTGATAATTTTTTTAAAAAAATGAAGAGAGAAAATTTTTGTAGAATAATGCCAGCTAATAAATGCAGAGGAAATTAAATAATCACCAATTTTACAATCTCCAAAGGTAGAGAGCATCTCCGTAATTCTAAAAACACTGAGTGAAGAGTTAATGGGTGATAGGTTATCTGCATAGTCTTGAAGTATTAATCACTTAATTTTTAATTACAAAAATTACAAAGGGAAAAATTAAAAAGAAATTATAAAGGGAAAAATGTACATTCACAATGGAGATATCTGGCAGTTGGCCTCTTAGTGTAGTAATCAAATTTAACACCAGCAAGAGTAAGCATAACCTGATATTATGTGGCTGCTGTGACTCAATAAGAAGCACACAACCTCTCTCATGTCGTCTACTCAAACGCTTTTATACTGAATTCATGAAAAGAAAATAATCAAACAATTAGTACAAAGTCTTGCTACTCAATATGTAGTCCAAAGACCATAAACACATCACCTGGGATCTTATGAAACACAGAATCTCAGGCCCTACTCCAGACAACTGAATCATAATTTGTATTTTAACCATATCCTCAAGTTATCTGTAGGTGTGAAGTTTCAAAAGCCCTATACAAGTCAAAACACCCAGACTTTTAAAAAAAGTCAATGTCATAAAAGCAAAAAAGGACAGAGGAGACTGTTATGGATTTAAAGAGACATAACAACCAAAAGCAAAGAATGAACCTTGATAGAATCCTGG
Source organism: Macrotus californicus (assembly GCA_007922815.1). Taxonomy (NCBI): domain Eukaryota; kingdom Metazoa; phylum Chordata; class Mammalia; order Chiroptera; family Phyllostomidae; genus Macrotus; species Macrotus californicus. Next base: position 5,169 of record VMDR010007081.1, on the reverse strand, counting down.
ACTGAAGGGGAAAAAGTTATAAAATACAATCTGGGAGACAACTGGGAAAATCTGAATATCTACTTTTTATTAAATGACACTGAACTGCTTTCACTGCTCTTATTAACATAATACTGGAAGTCCCAGCCATAGCAATCAGACAAGAAGAAGAAATAAAAGGCATCCAAATTGGAAAGGAGGAAGTAAAACTGTCATTATTTGCTAACTATGTTAGAGTATACATAGAAAATCCTAAAGAATCCATCAAGAAACTACTAGACCTAATGAATGAACTCAGCCAAGTAGCAGGATACAAAATCAATACTCAGAAATCGGTGGCATTTTAATACAGCAATAATAAACTATTAGAAAGAAAACTAAGAAAACCATCCCATTTACTATTAAACAACAACAACAAAAAAAAATTGGGTTCCTAGGAATAAATTTAAGCAAGGAGGTAAACAACCTGACTTGAAAAACTACAGGACACTAAAGAAAGAAATTGAGGAAGATTCAAAAAGTGGAAGCATATACCATGTTCATGGAAGCAAGAGCATACAAGGGAGTAAAGACAGTCTCTTCACTAAATACTGTTTAGAAAACTGGACTGATACATGCAAAGATAATGAAACTAGACCATCAACTTATACCATACACAAAAATAAACACAAAATGAATAAAAGGCTTAAATGTAAGTCATGAAACCATAAAAATCCTAAAAGAAACATTGGCAGTAAAATTTCAGAATTCTCACATGGCAATATTTTTGCCAATATATCTCTTAGGGCAAGAAAAACAAATGAAAAAATAAACAAATGGGACTCTATGAAATTAAAGTACTTCTGCACAGCTAAAGAAACCGTAATCAAAATGAAAAGGGAACCCACCGTATGGGAGAATATTTTTGTCAATGATACATCTGATAAGGATTTAATTTCTAAAATATATAAAGAACTCAACACCAGGAAGACAAACAATCCAATTAAAAAATGGACAAAGGCCCTGACTAGTGTGGCTCAGTTGACTGGACATCATCTGTAAAAGCAAAAGGTTGCCAGTTTGATTCCTGGTCAGTGCACATGCCTGGGTTGTGGGTTCAAACCCTTGACCAAGGGCATACGAGAGTAAATCAATCAATATTTCTCTCCCACACTGATGTTTCTCTCCCTCTCCATTACCCTCCCTTCCTCTCTCTCTAAAAATAAATAAAATTAAAATCTTAAAAAAAAATTTTTAAATTGGCAAATGACCTGAATAGACGCTTCTTCAACAAGGACATACAGATGGCCCACAGACATATGAAAATATGCTCAACATCACTAATCATTACAGAACTGCAAATTAAAACCACAATGAGGTATCACCTCACACCTGTCAGAATGGCTACCCTCAATAATCAACAAACAACAAGGGCTAGTGAGGATGTAGAGAAAAGAGAACCCTAGTGCACTGTTGGTGGAATGCAGATTGGCACAGCCACTGTGGAAAACAGTATGGAGTTTCCTCAAAAAATTAAAAATGGAACTGCCTTTTAACCCAGCAATTCCTCTTCTGGGAATATATCCTAAGAATCCCAAAACATCCATTCAAAAGAACATATACATCCCTATATTTGTAACAGCATTATTGACAGTAGCCAAGATCTGGAAACAGCCCAAGTGTCCATCAGTAGACAAACGGATAAAAAGCTGTGACACATTTTCACAATGGAATACACTACACAGCACTAAAAAAGAAGGAACTCTTACTTTGGGGGATAGCATGGATGGACCTGGAGACTATCATGCTAAGTGAAATAAGCCAGTCAATGAAAGACAAATACCATATGATCTCACTTATATGTGGACTCTAATGAACAAAATAAACTAGCAAACAAAACAGAAACGGTGGCATAGAGATACATGGAACAGACTGACAGCTCTGGGAGGGGTGGGAGGAGGCGCAACTGAACAAAAGAAAGAACCCATGGACCCTGACAACAATGTGGGGATTGCTTGGGGGATGGGGGACAGAGGTGGGCAAAAGGGGAAAAAGTAGGGATAACTGTAATAGCATAAACAATAAAATATAATTAAAAAAATAAGATAAATGACACTGAATTAATGGTAAGGTTCTTAAATGTGATCATGGTATTTAATTACATAGTCTTAGAAAATATTTGCTGAAACATTTATAGCAACATGTCTACAACTTACCTTTAAATGGTTCATAAAAACATATATGTGGAAAGAAAGTATTTGTGCCATAATGACAACTAGTTACTCTAGAGGAAGAGTATGTAGGTACCCACTGTGCTTTTTCATTTTTTTTTAGGTTGAAAATTTTACTAAATAAAAAACTGGAGGGTGGAGCCCTGGTCAGGTAGTTCAGTTGGTTAGAGTGTCATACCAATATGCCAAAGTGGTGGGTTCAGTTCCCAGTCCAGACACATACAAGAATCAACCAATGAATGTATGAATAAGTGGAAAAATAAACTGATGTCTTCCCCCTTCTCTCTTCCCCCCTTCCTCTCCGTCTCTTAAAAAATCAACAAATAAACATTTTTAAAAAAGAAACTACCAAATTGTTTTTTTAAAAAAGGAGGGTAGAAAAAGATGTTCAATTAGTCCACAACAGAAACAGAAAGGGTAAGTTTTTGGTAGCAAACAGCATAATTCATAAAACCTTGCATCTCTCTTAACACCTACTTCAGAAGATACTCATAAATGTTCAATAGACATTTGATAAGAGAAAGGAAATCTGTTTCATTCATATTTTAGCTGGCAGAAATTCCTTGGTATTGAAGAGCTGCTACAACCAATTGACTGTCAGCTACAGTTGTTACTATACATTTTTATTCCACTAAATGGCAGTAGAGTGTAACAAAACAGGCTTGCGGGGGTGGAGGTCAAATCTAGAATTTACTAGCAAGGTATCCTCTGGCAGATTTAATCTCCCAAAGTCTCAATCACTCTATTTGTAAAATAAAAATAAAACATTACCATCTAGAGTGGTTGTAAGGATTAAAAAAGATATAAGATAATGAGCCCTGGCTGGTGGCTCAGTGGACTGAGTGCTAGCCTGGGAACCAAAGGGTCACCAGTTCGATTCCCCGTTGGGCATATGCCTGGGCTGCAGGCCAGGTCACTAGTAGGGGGCATGCAAGAGGCAACCATACACTGATGTTTCTCTCCCTTTTTCTCCCTGCCCCACTCTGTAAAAATAAGTAAATAAATAAATAAAAAGATATAAGAGAATGATTTTTTATAAAGTACCTAGCATCACTTGATAAATGTTACCTATAATTTTATCAATAAAGTCAGCTAAAAGGTATTCCATAAAATGGAGATAATGTTTCTATGGACCAGATTTTGACTTTATTCAGAGGATTAAAGCTTTTTTTATGATCTAGGGGCATTTTCTGACAATATTAATATTAAGTCAAGGTGAGAAGGCAAAACAATTTTCACTTCTTGTTTTTATTTGGTACTTTTAAGGAAAAGCATTCAGTGAGATGATGGGGAGCCTTTCCCCAAGGTAAAAACATTTTACTTCAACTTAATCTTAGTAAACCAGCATCAAGTACTGAAGACTAGCAAAATAACACTATTAAATATGACCTAGAGAATCAAATTTAATACTAAGAAAACTTGGAAATAATTTTGTTAAGATATCTTAAACTCCCTTGACTAGAAAAGTTGTGAGAAACCATGTTTTCACAGAAGCACTTAGACAAAGAATAAGCATCTGTCTTTTTGGCTTAAGGGCACTTGTGCCCAGAAATAAGGCTGACTTCAGTAGATGGATAATAGTCTAACTCAACTGTTCTATGAAATTCTAAAACAATCTTTCTTAAAGGTTCATAACTATGCCCAGTGGGCCAAAACCAGCACATTGCTTCTCTTTGCATTAAAAAAAAAAATTCCAGCCCACTGCATATTATGATACAATACTACTGAAACACAGCCATGCGCATTTGTTTGTCTGTGGCTGTTCTCACCACAATAGCAGCATAGAAAAGTTGCAACAGAGATTGCATGGCCCACAAGGGTTAAAATATTTACTATACGGCCCTGGCCGGGTGGCTCAGTTGGCTGGAACATCATCCCATGTACCAAAAGGTTATGGATTCAATCCCTGGTTGGGACACATGGGGGAGGCAACAAATTGATGTTTCTTTCACATTGATGTTTCTCTCTCTCTTTCTCCCCTCTTTCCTGCCTCTCTAAAATCAAAAACATATCCTCGATTGAGGGTTAGTTTTTTTTTTTTTTTGCTATTTGGCCTTTTACAGAAAAAATGGCCATCCCCCGCTCTAGACACCAAGAACGCAATAAAACCTGGTCCAGACTCACCTGAGGTGTTGTCTTTCTGTATTGGTCACCTCCATCTATCACATCCTTCAGGATTTTTCCCTTGAGAAATTCATACTCTTCTGGACTCAGGTGAATAGACTCTATGGTTTTTCCACAGCCCAAACACTGACCACTGTAATTACAATTGTTTGTGTTAAACAGTGTCCTGGCAAAGAACTTTTTCTAAAATGAATAATCCTGGGACATGAGGAAATTGAAAGATAATTTAAAAAATATTAAACCTTTATGATAATCACATGCATTACATGGTTTTTGTGAACCTGATAATATCACACATTAGTGTGTCAGAAAACCCAAAACAGTAGGCTGCTGGGCAACCAAAGTTTTTAAAGTTGGTCCTAAAACACAACTAAGGGAAAACATCCTTGAGGCTTCACACCAGGCTCACAGCACCCACAGGAAAAATACTTTGAGCACTGCAAATTCTCCATATGCAAAATATGGCTTTTTTCTTGGGAATTCTAGCTCTTAATTATCTTATCTCTAAAGTATCATAAAAACTTTTTGAATGGTAGCAAAAAAACTTATCAAAACCTAAATCAAACAACTTAAAAATAAAACATTGACCTTACCTTTTCTGGACTGTGGTAAATTGTCCTTTCCATTGTTCTCCAGGAACACTACAAAAAAAGATTGCAAAATCAAATCATCAGCTCAGATTCCTACTGAATCCAGAGTTTAGAAACTCGGTAGGCTAGAGCTCTGAAAAGTTCAGACTATTTCCCTAGAAAGGTTAATTAGAAGAGTGGCTGATACACTGTACCCAGGCTAAGGAACTGATGGTACCCCCCCCACCCCCCCCACCCCCCCACCCACCCCCCTGCCCAAGTCTGGA
>VMDR010007080.1:0-42250 GCA_007922815.1 Macrotus californicus | reverse complement strand
AACTCAATCCCCACTTGTTTTTGCTGTCAGATTATGGGGACTTATCTTCCTGGCACTGGAACTGTGGGCTGGGGGGCCTGGTGTGGGGCAGGAGTCTGCATTCCCAGGATATTCCCCCTGGATTTTTATCAGCCGCACGCGGATATGCAACCAGCCTGTTCTGAGATTGTGTGGTTTCTTTAACTCCACGGTTGTCAGACTTCCATCCACTGGATCTGACAGTTCTAAGTGATTGTTGCATGTTTTAGCTGTAATTTTTATGTGGTGAAGGAGGTGAGCCATGTTTACCTCTGCTGCTGTCTTGACCAGAAGCCCAAAATATAATTAATTTTAAAAGCAATAATTAATTTAAAATAGGTAGTAATCATAGGGAAATGTAGTATATATAAATTTCTCTCCTTATTTTAAATAAATAATGTATTGGAATGTTTAAAAAGTTCCTGAGATAGGAAACCAACCGAAAAAGGTCATTGCCCACATATCCTGCTCCACTCCTGTGCTGCTCCTCCAATAACCAGTTTTTTTTTTAGTTTTTTGGTTTGTTTGTTTTAATATTTAATTTATCTGTTTTTAGAGAGAACAGAAAGGAAGGAGAAAGAGAGGGAGAGAAACATCGATGTGTGGTTGCCTCTCGCACGCCCCCTACTGGGGACCTGGCCCGCAACCCAGGCGTGTGCTCTGACTGGGAATCGAACCTGCGACCCTTTGGTTTACAGGCCAGCATTCAATGCACGGAGCCACACCAGCCACGGCTCCAATAATCAGTTCTGACCACTTCTTGTTCTTCTGTTTGAGTGTCTTTATATAAAAACAACCCTGCCCTGGCTGATGTGGCTCCCGATTGATGTTTCTTTTCTCCCATCGATGTTTCTCTCTCTCTCCCACCCCACCCCTCCCCTCTCTCTCTAAAATCAGTAAGTATATCCTCTGGTGAAGATTTTTTAAAGTATATTTTATTGATTATGCTATTACAGTTTTCCCATTTTTTTCTCTCCTTTATTCCCTTCCACCCTTCCACCCTTCCCACCAGCACCCCCACACACACACACCTTAGTTCATGCCCATGGATCATACCTGTAAGTTCTTTGGCTTCTCCATTTCCTATACTACTATTAACCTTCCCCTGTCTATTTTGTACCTACCATTTATCCTGCTTATTCCCTGTACCTTTTCCCCGATTCTTCCCCCTCCCCCTCCCTGCTGATAACCCTCCATGCGATCTCCATTTCTGTAATTCTGTTCCTGTTCTAGTTGTTTGCTTAGTTTGTTTTTGTTTTTAGACAAAAACAGTTGTCTAAAAATTCAGTTGTTTATAGTTGTGAGTTTGTTGTCATTTTACTGTTCATAGTTTTGATCATCATCTTTTTCTTAGATAAGTCCCTTTGGCATTTCATATAATAAGGGCTTGGTGATGATGAACTTCTTTTACTTGACCTTATCTGGGAAGCACTTTATCTGCCCTTCCATTCTAAATGATAGCTTTGCTGGATAGAGTCATCTTGGATGTAGGTCCTTGCCTTTCATGACTTTGAATACTTCTTTCCAGACCCTTCTTGCCTGCAAGGTTTCTTTTAAGAAATCAGCTGACAGACTTATGGGAACTTCTTTGTAGTTAACCATCTTCTTTTCTCTTGCTGCTTTTAAGATTCTCTCCTTCTCTTTAATTTTGGGTAATGAAATTATGATGTGCCTTGGTGTGTGCTTCCTTGGGTCCAACTTCTATGGGACTCTGAGCTTCCTGGACTTCCTGGAAGTCTATTTCCTTTGCCAGATTAGGAAGGTTCTTCATAGTTTTTCAAATAAGTTTTCAATTACTTGCTCTTCGTCTTCTCCTTCCGGCACCCTTATGATTTGGATGTTGGAATGTTTAAAGTTGTCCTGGAGGTTCCTAAGCCTCTCCTCATTTTTTTGAATTCTTGTTTCTTCATTCTGTTCTGGTTGAATTCCTTCCTTGTGCTCCAAACTGTTGATTTGAGTCCCGGTTTCCTTCTCTTCACTGTTGGTTCCCTGTATATTTTTCTTTATTTCACTTAGCATAACGTTCACTCTTTCCTCTAGTTTGTGACCATACTCAACCATTTCTGTGAGCATCCTGCTTACCAGTGTTTTGAACTCTGCATCTGATAGTTTGGCTATCTATTCATCGCTTAGTTCTATTTTGGGAGTTTTGATCGGTTCTTTCATTTGGGCCATATTTCTTTGTCTTGGTGCACCTGTTATGTTGTAAGGGGCAGAGCCTTATATATTCACCAGGGCAGGGCAACCCAGGTCACTGTGTTGTGGTGCTATATGTGAGGAGGGGACAGAGAGGGAACAATGGCACTTGCTCGGCTCTCAGCCAGGTTTGTCATTTCCTCTACTAACCACAAGCAAATTGGGGCCTTCTAGTGCTGATTCCCAGGTGCATGGGTTTGTGTGCATTCTAGAACCCCGTGGGTCTCTCCAACGAACTCTCCTGTGAGGATGGAAGTTTCTCCTGCCCCAGGAACCTCCACAGGTTTTTACAGTCAGAGGTTTTGAAGCTTTCTTTTCTCACACTGGAACCCTGGGTTGCACAGTCTCACTCCCCAGTTGTTCCTCCCAGTTTATCTGCAGGCAAATGTGGGACCACTCCAACTGCCAGCTGCCGCCTCCTCCACCCAGTCCTCCAGTCACAGTCCTCTCCACCCCAGCTGCCCATCTCCGCCCCTCCTACCAGTCTGGATGAATGTTTCTTCTTTAACTCCTTGGTTGTCAGACTTCCATACAGTTTGATTTTCTGGCAGTTCTGATTATTTTTTGTTTTTAAATTTGTTGTTTTCCTTCTTTTGGTTGTGCAAGGAGGCAAATTGTATTTACCTACACCTCCATCTTGGCTGAAAGGATATTTTTTTAATTAAAAAAAAAAAAGATGCTGTCCATCTGGGTTACAGTGGATGACACCATCATTTCAGTGTGGCACAGAAAGGGATTAGTTCAAACCTTACTTAAGCGCAGGGTGCTTAAACCCTGTACAGCAACAGTTGTCATGGAGCAGGCCTCTAACCCTGTTTGTGGCCTGATTTTCCCATGCCTGATTATTGGTTCTGGAAAATGCCTTCCATGTTTAACCAGGTCAGGATGCTGGCCTGTTCAAGTGACCAGCATGCCACGCACACGGGAGACGCACTGGTTTATGTCAGAAGGAAAACATCAATTGAGATTAGACAGTCTCTGAAGGGCTTTGCAAGAAACAACTCCGTTCTGGCCTGGGTCTAGCTGGACATTCAGGCAACAATCACATCATGGGACAGTCTCTCCTCCACATCGCCTATGGTCCCTTGAAAGAAGCCACTGTGCTGGAAGAGAACACGGCTCTCCCATACTCCTGGGTTGCCTGGACTGCTCTTTGGTATTCACTGAATTCATAGCACTGGGGAGTGCACAGACCTTCAGGAGGGCTGTACACACACGTATACGAAGGAGCTCAGTGGAGAGTTGCTTCACCTATTCATTCATCTCTCCCACCAACCGCTAAATTCTTCAAACTCAAAAGATTTCCATTGGCTCATAATTTTGTCTGTTCCAGATTGTCATATACTCAAAATCATACAATGTGTGTGGCCTTGTCAGATTGGCTTCTTTGACTTTTAAGGTTCCTCCTACATTTTCATGGCTTAATAACCCATTTCATTTTTATCACTGAAAAATATATCACCATGTGCATTTACCTCTGATTGTCTGTTTGCCTCTTGAAGGACATCTTGATTAACTCTAATTCCTGCCAATTATGAATAAAGTGCCTACAAATATTCATGTACAGGTTTTTGTACGAACATCAGGTTTCAGTTCATTTAGGTGTATACCAAAGAATATGATTGCTGAATCTTATACATAGTAAGAGTACATTTAGTATGGAAAGTTACTGTCTCCAATCTAGGCGTGCCCATTCCGTTTCCATGAACAATGATTAGGATTACCCATCACTTAATATCTCCACCAATATTTGATGTTCTGAGTGTTCTGAATCTCAGCCATATAATAAATGCTTAGTGCTACCTCATTGTTCTTTCATTTGCCTGTAGAATTTCTTTTATATTATCTTGTAGCAATGTATTACTTTTGCATTTTACATTTATATCTATGATGTGTTCTTTTTTAAGATTTTATTTATTTCTAGAGAGAGGGGAAGGGAGGGAGAAAGAGAGGGAGAGAAACATCGATGGGAGAGAGAAACATCTCTCCGTTGTCTCTCCCAAACTCCCCAAATGGGGACCTGGCCCGCAACCCAGGCATGTGCCCTGACCAGAAATCAAACCAGCGACCTTTCGCTCTGCTGGATGACGCCCAGCCAAGCCACACCAGTCAGGGCTATGATGTGTTTTGAGTTAATTTTTGTGAAAGGTGTAAAGTCTGTGTCTCCATTTGTTTTTGTGATTATGTGTATGTTTATATGTGGATATTCATTATTTCCAGCACATTTTGTTTAAAATACTTCATTTTTCTATTGAATAGCCTTTCTTCCTTTGTCAAAGACCAGTTGAGTATATTTGTGTGGGTGTATAGGAAAGCAGTTGACTTGTGTATCCTTATTCCTTACTCTGCTGTCATTAATTCCAGGAGTGTATGTGTGGTTGTGGGTTCTCTCTGGTGTTTCACATAGACACTCATGTCACGAGGAACAGATGTGATGAATTAACTACAGGTTTTTAGCGTGTTCTTTCTCAAGACGTGGAGGCTCCCCTCTATTGCTAGTTTGTTACCATAAGCTAATGTTCAATTTTATTTTTCATTTCTTCTTCCTTTACTTTCTAATATTAGTAATGTCTGTCTTCTCTCTTTTCTTAGTTATCTTGTCTAGATGTTTATCAATTTTATTCATCTTGTCAAAGAAGCAGCTTTTCAATTTTTTTCTTCTGTTGATTTTCTACAATCATATTGATTTCTAATTTTTATTAATTCTTTTATTCTCCTTACTTTGGGTTTAATTTGTTCTTTTTTTATTATTTCCCAAAATAGATGCTTACATTACTGATTATAGAGCTTTCTTTTTTCTCCAATAAAATATATTTGTTTAACGGCCTAAATTTCCCTGTAGACACCACTTTTGCTGTCTCTGACAAAGTTTGATTATATATATTATTTTTTTGGTTCAAAATAACTTCGTCTCTCCAGAGATTTTTGTTCCTTTGATCCTATATGTTATTTGGAGATGTGTTGTTGAATCTCCACATAGTTGGGGCATTCCCAATTATCTTTGTTACTGATTTCTAGATTAATTCCTCTGTAGCCTGAGAGCATATTTTGTATGATTTTTCTTCATTCATATTTGTTAAGGTGTGTTTTATGCCCTAGGATATGTTCTGTCTTGGTGAATGTTCCATGTGAACTTGAGAATGTGTATTCAGCTATTGTTGTGTGAAGTATTTCACAGATTACAGATAAGCTCAGATGTTTCATAGTTAGCCCAGTTCCACTCTGTTCTTCCTGATTTTCTGCTGCTGGAATTTATAATTGATGATAAGGGGTTGTTGAAGTGTTTAGTCACAGTGATGGAGTCATCTGTTTCTCCTGCATTCTGGAGCTTCAGCGTGTCACCTGTCATTACTTTTAGGGAAATCCAGTGATTATTACCTCCACTTACCTCCTGTTTCTTTCTGTCTTCCGTTTTTTTCAGGTACTCCCGTTGTGTGTATTTCAATCCTCTCCTAAGGAGGTTGTTTTAGGCTTCCTGGATATTGTGTTCTGTCTTGTTTGTCTTTGCACTGAGCTCGGGTGAATTAGAATTTCTTTAGCACAGCCCTCATTAAGAATGGAATATTTGGGGCATATTTCAAAATATCATCTTTTCTCTTTTTTAATTTTGGAGGTACCACTTCCCAAAGACCTCAAGGCTCTGGTAGATATCTAAGAAGAATAGTTCGTTTCAAGTTATTTTCTTTCTTTTTTCTTTTCTTTCTCCTTCTTTTTTTCTTTTTTTTATGAGATTGACTATTACAGCTCCTAAGTTCCGTAAGTGCCAGACCGGAAGGTGGCAGGGCAGCCTCTAGAGTGACTTGTCAAATAATTTTTTTCTCCTGAAATTGGAGGATGGAAATTTTGTGTGCCTGTAGAGGAAAGTCCTGTTCCTTTATGTGTTGTATAATCAGAGGCAAATTCATCATCAAATTATGTGCCCTTAAATGAACTCTTCCTCAAGGGCAGCAAGTCCCAGGGTACACTGTTAGAGTTTGATTAGACGGAGCTCTCCCGGCCTATCCTCTCACTCTGTGTTCCAAAATTTGGCTGGAAGCAACCCTGAGCTGGAGTACAGGGATTTTGTGGTCTAACTTTTTATATCTTCTTCCTTGTGTCTGAGCTCTATTGAATTGGACAGAGAGGGAAAGGAAAAACTGAGTCTGTGATAAATACTACACGAGTTACAAGCAGTGATCTGCACAAGCATATTTACACTGAGCCAGTTGCATCCGATTACTGGTAAAGGCCTGGACTTTAGGGCAACATTGTCAGCTGGCTTTGTTGGAAGTGATTTTCACAGGCCCCCTGGACTCTCGTGTTTGGTGATAGGAATAGAAGGAAAGGCTTCCAATGTTTCACTATGTTTTATTTATTGAAACTTCATGTAGAATATAAGACTCTACTTCATAGAGTTTTGAAAATGGTGAGTAATAAAGAAGAAGATGAAAATTTTTCTCACAAGGAATTGATGGTCTGAAAATGATCATACTTGTTTCATTTGAACAGCGTTTGTGGCATTTCCAAACACTCAGCTACAATGTGATCATAGTAACAATGTGTAAGTCATTTCCACGTGTTCATTATGCTGTTAAATTTATGAGAAAGTAAGTGTGGACAGAGAGTAAGTTTGTGATGATCAGTCACAGAGTAAATGTTTGGAGATGAGAGAGTCACTCGTAACCTTCCTATAAATGGGGCTTAGGTGCCCAGTGCTGTCAGTCTCCCATTGCACTGTGCACATACTTGGACTATTTTTAGGACTCAGTGGCCTTTGAGGATGTGGCTGTGAGCTTCAGTCTGGAGGAGTGGGCCTTACTACATCCTGCACAGAAGAAGCTCTACAGAGATGTGATGCAGGAAACCTTGAGGAACCTGGCCTCCATAGGTAAGGATGACAACATTCCTTTTGTCAATTAAAGAACAAATGTTTCTGTAATTGGCACATCCATGAAGTGTGATGTGGAAAGGGAAGATGTTGGTTAATAACTTGGCATGGTCACAGCTTCTCATGGATCTAGAAGCTAATTATTTTTCTCCAATACGAATGCTTTGGACTCATTTTTCTGGGTCTGCATTTTAGGAATAAGATGGGAAGAACATGACATTGAAAAGTACTACAAAAACCAGGGGAGAAAACTAAGGTGAGTTGCACAATAGAAAGCAGTGTCTCCTATGAGAATTCTAGTATGTGCTGAAATTTTTAAAAGAAGCAAACAAAACTAATAAATCCTGCTTCAAATGTCTTTGAAAATTTTTACCAAAAATACTTTCTGAAACGTACCATGTCTGTTCAGTGTTTACAAAATAGTTCACTTGGAAACAGTATTAGTAAACCCTATAATATGACTGTCATGGTTTGATTATAGCAAGAGTGAAGTTTTCTTGGAAAATATTCAGCATAGTTAATTTCAGACAGTTCAGACAAGACAGAATACCTACATTTTTCCTATAAATCATAATAAATAATGAATATAAAATCATTACTGAAGAATCATTAATACTGTGCTTTTCATTGTTTACAGAAGTCAGGTGGTAGAGAAAGTCTGTGAAAGTAAAGGTCGCCAGTGTGGAGAAAACGTCGGCCGTGTTTCAAGTCTCAGCCTGCACAAGGAAACCCCCGGAGTAAAACCGCATGAGTGCTGTGTGTGTGGAAGAGTCTTCATGCATCACTCGTCCCTCCATCGGCACGTCCGATGTCACACTGGGTGCAAAGCATACGATTTCCAGAAGTATGGAGAGAAGCTGTATAAGTGTAAAGAATGTGGTAAAGCCTTTAGTTATCTCCAGCATTTTGAAAAACGTGAAAGAAATCACAATGGGGAGAAAACCTATAAACATAAGAAATGTGGGAAAGCCTTGAGTTGTTCATGTTCACTTCGATTACATAAAATAACTCTCACTGGAGAGAAACCCTATGAGTGTAAACAATGTGGCAAATCCTACACATCTTACAATTTCTTACAGAGACACAGAAGGACTCACACAGGAGAGAACCCCTATGCATGTAAAATATGTGCTAAAACCTTCCATTGTTTTAGTCATATTCAAGCACATGGAAGGACTCACACTGCAGAGAAACCCTACGAGTGTAAACAGTGTGGTAAAGCCCACAGGGATACCAGTTCCTTAAAAATACATGAAAGAATTCACACTGGAGAGAAGCCCTATGAATGTAAACAGTGTGGAAAAGCCTACAGAGATCCCAGTTCCTTAAAAACCCATGAAAGAACTCACACTGGAGAGAAGCCCTATGAATGTAAAATATGTAGCAAAGCATTCACTTATCCCAGTTCTCTTCAAAAACATAAAAGAACACATACCGGTGAGAAACCCTATGCATGTAAAATTTGTGGTAAAGCCTTCAGCTCTTCCAGTCAAGTTCAAGTACATGGAAGGACTCACACTGGAGAGAAACCCTATGAATGTAAACAGTGTGGTAAAGCCTTCAGTTACTCCAGCTATGTTCAAATACATGAAAGAACTCACACTGGGGAAAAACCCTATGCATGTAAAATATGTAGCAAAGCATTCACTTACCCCACTTCTCTTCAAAAACATAAAAGAACACATACTGGAGAGAAACCCTATGAATGTAAGCAATGTAATAAATTTTTCAAATTTTATAGTTCCTTACACATACACAAAAAAACCCACACAGGAGAGAAACCCTGTGAATGTCAGCAATGTGGTAAAACCTTCAGAGATCACAGTTATCTTCAAAAACATGAAAGAACTCACACAGGAGAGAAACCCCATGAGTGTAAACAATGTGGGAAAGCCTTCAGAGATCCCAGTTCTCTTCAAAAGCATGAAAGGACTCACACTGGAGAGAAACCCTACGGCTGTAAGGAACGTGGTGAAGCCTTCAGTTTTCATAAGGATTTCCAAATACATAAATGAACTCACACTGCGGGTACCCTGTGAATGTCGAACACGTGGTAAAGCGTTCAGGTATCCCAGTGATGGCTCAACACATGAAAGAATTCACACTGGCGAAAAACCCCATGACTTAGCAATGAAGGTAAAGTCTACAGAGGTTACAGTTCCTTAAAAACGTGTGAAAGAACTCATGCTGGAGGGAAACCCTAGGAATGTAAGGAGCATGGAAAAGCCTGCAGTCATAACAGTACCTTTCAGAGAGGTACAAAAGGACTCAGACTAGAGAAAAGCCCTGCAAATATAAGTAATTTGGAAAAGCCTTCAGAGACTGACAAATTTTCAAATCCATGAAAGAAATCAACCTGGAGAGAAATCATATGTATTAAAAAAATGTAGTAAAGCCTTCAGTTGTCTTAGTTTTCTTTGAAGACATGAAAGACATCTCCCTGGAGAGAAACCATTTTAATGTAAACAAAGTGGTGAAGCCTACAGAGATCATTCAGAAGAACTCACACGGAGAAAAAAACATGAATGTAAGAAGCAGAGAAAAGCCTTGATTTCTCACAACCTGTAGAAGACACCTGACAAGGCACACTGGAAAAAGCACACGAGCAGGTAGAATGTGAGAAAGGCTTCAGTTATTCCAGTTTCTATCAAGTATGAAAGGACTCGCTGGATAAAACCCCTGGAACGTAAACACAATGGGAAACACTTGAATTGATCCATATTCTTACATGTGAAAACTCCCACAGGAGACAAATAGAAATGTAAGTAACATGAGGAAGCTTGTTAGAAATTTATGTATAAGGTGCCAGAAAAATTTCAACATGAAAGAGCTGTAATATTAAAGTTGCAGATACATTGTGTTTATTAAACATTTTTAAAAGTCATCACTGGAGTGTGGATTTCTACTAATTACTTTCAGAAATGAATATTCAAGTGTAATAACTCTGAGAGTTTTCTTTCAACAATAGCACATAAGATTAATAAGTGGTTTTTCTCTAAAATATTTAGTATCTTCTTGCCATTTTGAAGCCTGTTAGATTCATGCATGAACTGAAGTGTATTTCTTTTTTAATTATATTTTATTGTTTATGCCATTAAAGTATATTTCTTATATACAGGTAGGTTAACATTTTTTATGATGTTTTATTCTGTGTTAGGGCGCCAGTATGTTTTTGGTTATGTTTGATTGTATATGATTAAAAGTACGTGTATTTTTTTGTTAAATGAACACCTGTAGGTATTTCATAAAAATAGTTTCTTTTCTCAGCTGTTGTATGTTGTCAAATATTGTGTTTTTCATTTCCTGAGAAAGTATGTTAAAATATCCCATTATAATTTTGGATTTTCAAATAAACTTTGCAACTGTCTTCATATAATAGCGACTAGGTGTTTTGTCACCAAAAAGGATTCATTGGGGAAAAAGAAAGGGTTGCAACCCAGTGCATTCAGACAGGGCAAGCCACATGCACATTCCGGTCTGGGTGCCAAGGCAGAGGAGCGCTTACGGAAGGGGGAAGGAAGCTAAGGGAAGCAGATGTCAGAACCATGCTGCTGTAGCGCTCCTGGGATGACGAGAACTTCCCTAAATCCCAATTCCTTCCATAAACTCCGCTGACTGCCTATGTTATCTCAAGTTTCAGTTAGCCTCTCTTTATCCTAATTATACTTGATGGGTCAATGTTATCGTATGTGTTCAAGTTCAGGTAATTTTTCCTCGGGCATGTTTCGTTTCTTCTTTTAGAGCAGGGGTGTCAGACTCAGGTTCACCGGGGGCCTCATCAGCCTTGTGGTTGCCTTCAAAGGGCCGAAATAATTTTAGGGCTGTATAAATGTAACTACCCCTTAACTGTTGAGTTGAAATTACATTTGGCCCTTTGAAGGCAACTGTGAGGCTGATGTGGCCCCCGGTGAAAATGAGTTTGACACCCGTTTTTGAGTTAAAATCTTTGTCACAATGTTACCAAGAAAGGGCTCACTTCTTTACGCAACACGCAAAGAAGCCAATACTATGGCACTGGCTTTTGAGAAAAGAAAAGGCTTTTTGCCCTGGCCAGGTAGGTGTCTGGTAGGTTGGAGTGTGGTACAATACAGCAAAAGATTCTGGGTTTGACGCCCCCGTCTGGCTGCCTGTGGGAGGCAACCCATCAATGTTTCTCTCTCACATTGATGTCTCTCTCCCCTTTCCATTTCCTCTCTAAAATGAATAAACATATTTTGGGGTGAGGATTTTAATTAATTAAAAGCCTACTGCCCCAGGGGACAGGCCCCACCTACCCACAGAAGCTGGTTCTGCTTAGCCAAGAGATCTCCTTCCCAGTTGTCACTCAGGAAAACGGGGAGGGTCCTTGCGAACTGCCCAATCAGGAGAGCAGCATCGGGGCACGCTCTTGAAACCGCGTGGACGCCCCTGGCAGCACAGGTGCTGGTGATTGCCCATGACCCACGGTTAACAGTCCACCTTGACTTGCTCCCGCCGCTGGGCCAAAGAGACGATGCTAGGGGGACTCCAGAAGCCAGGCAGTGGTGAGTTTGGAGACTAGGTTTCCCAAGTTGAGGACGGGCTGGTTGAAACCGGTTGCGGTGAGACCCGGCCTCCCCGTGGTCGAATCTGAAGTCTGCGGATCCGAGTTCCCTCTGGGCCCTACTGGGACCTGAGTCTCCGCCGGCACGAAACGCGGGTGCTGGGCCGGCATCCTGTCCCCTCACTGCGCATAGCGACTTGGGCTCCGAGGAGTCTCGGCAGCCCTGCACCCCACGCCCCGCGTCTCCGCAGGTGGGTCACCGAGGGAAAGCATGGCTCGGTCAGCAGGGTTTGTGCGTGGGAGGAGCTGTAGTCTGTAGGGTCCCCAGTCCCTCCTTTAGCCTCAGGGGGACCCGGTTTCTCCTCAGTTTTCCAAATGTTTGGGAAACAGGGTCTCAAGCCCACGACCCTGTTCCCCCATCCACCCACCCATCCTGTTTCTTCCTTGGAGGAGCAACACGATCTTCTATATTTGCAGGTCCTTCCCGGACGCCAATTTGTCATATCCAATTTACAACATCAACTATTTAGCCTTTGTCCGCAGAGCCGTGGATGGCTCTTTTTAAAGGTTTATTTTTTTCTCTGAATATTTTACATGAGAGGAAGGCCAAGAATAATCACCTGGAATACTTAGTATGAAATCCCTGTTCCTCTCCCCCAGAACTTTCCCTGGGCACAGCCATCCTACGGGAAGTCCTTTGGGTGGAGGTTCCTCTTTAAAAACTCGACTGGGTTTGTGTCCTGTGAGCGGGTCCCCTCCCCGCTTTTGTCACTTGAAAAAACTGACTTATGTATGTTTTGTTTTTCAATAGGGATAAACTATATTTCATCAGTAGAGCTTGGAAGACAAAATAGTTACAAACAGGCAAGAAAGAGATGAATTTCAGGAAAAAAACTAAATATTTCAGTATTACTTTCCATGTGTAGTAAGTTTCTGAGTTTGTTTGTTTTACTTTGGTGTTTTCAAATAAAATTCCAGGTTTAGACTTGTAGAGCAGAAGTGTTAAAGTGTGAGGAATTATTTACAAACCAATTACTTTTCCTCTAAATAGTAATAACTGACACTTTCTGAAAAAAAAAAACATATTAGGGATTTTCTAATTGAAGTAGTAAAAGACCCTTTTTCTTCCTTTCTTTCCCCATAAACGCTGGGATTTCGTGATTTTGGTGATTGTTCAGATGCTATCAAAGTGTCCCAAAGCCTTCCAGTAGGGTATAGAGAAGGGTAGTGTGTGTGAGGCCCCTCTGAGCCTGCACAGGAAGTACTGGAAAGTTATTCTTCCTGGGGAGCCTCCCCTTGGGGGGGCTTTCCTGCTCCCACCCACGAAGGAAGGAGCCTCCTTCCACTGAGAGAAGCTGCAGTCCTGGAAAGGTGGGGGTGCATGTGCGCATGGGGGGAGAGGGGGTGATGCCCCTTCAGAGGTTCTAGTTGTAGTTCCCTGGGGCCTGTTTCTAGACATAGGATGGAGTTTTGCATCCACAGTGTGGGTGCACTCTGTAATTCATGCACATTGAGAAAGTCCGTGAAAGTCAGGAGTCTGTGTCCTGGGTTAAGGTTCACGAGTCTGGATTTAATTTGGGTCAGAACCTTATACTGAACCCAGCTGAGCATTTCCTCACCGGGAGCTGAAGCCTGAGAGAGGGAGGTTCCCATTATGCCCCAGGAGCGGAGGGTGTTAGAGCTCCCAGAGTTCACTCCTGGGGCTGCTGAGTATCCCTCCCCTGTGTCCCCAGGCACCTTCCATCCTGGGATTCTGTCTCAACCTGGAGAGTCTAGAAAGTGGAACCTTCTGAAAGGGACTCTCCTTGTGTCCTGTGGGAAGCAGGCAGCTCATCTGAGATGCTTTCAATACTGTGTTTTTCTCCTTTGGATCCTTTAGCCACCGAATAGTGCAGCCCTTTGGCCCCGTTTCCCTGAGCATTTTGTCATTCTATTCCCTGTGTGCGAAATAACATATTTAGTTTCTTGGGCTTAAAAATGTAAGTTGATGGAAAGATATGATGGTATTGAGTCCAAGTAATTATGGAACTAAATAGAATTGTTCTTTTTAGGCAAGGAAACTCAAGACATAAGATGAATGCATTTAAACTCTCAGGTCAGTTTTTGACTTTTGCGTCAGTGTTTATATGTGCATGTTCCTGGAGAACATTAACATTTAAAAGGCTAAAAGCAATTGAATTTCTATTTTAAGTGATGTGAGGTAAACTTCACTTTTTAAAAAAATCAAAGTTCATTTGAAGGTCCCTCCTGCCACCTCTAAATACACAGTTTTGACCATTTCTTGAGCTCCTATTAGTATTTCTCTTTGAAAATCCTACTTCCTTTAAGGAACTAAACCCAAATGCCTGTTACCTCATAATATGCTCCTTGTTCCTGAAAATACCTCCATGTGAGATATAAAGGAAGGATAAACTGGGATGCATCTTAGTTACCAAGATATTTGAAATTTTCATTTTGTATGGTTACACTTTTGTAACCCTTAGTGTTTAAAGGAATTAAATCTTAGAATGGGCCCTGGCTGGTGTGGCTCAGGGGATTGAGTGCCCAGGCGCCTTCGAAGGAAAGGGTGGTGCCTGCAATTCCCAGTCAGGGCACATGGCTGGTTGTGGGCCAGGTTCCCAGTAGGGGGCATGTGAGAGGCAACCTCACATTGATGATTCTCTCCCTCCTCCTCCCTCCCTTTCCTTCTCTTAAAAAAAAGAAAGAAAAAAGTTTAAAAAAAAATAATAAATCTTAGAAAGAGTTCCTATGTACAAAAGTTAAAGAAAAACTAGTAGATAGTAAAACATGGTTATATACATTTCTCTGTTTATTTTATATAAATCTGTAAGGTAGAAAAAGTCTAACTTAAGAAGACTCGCTGCCCACAAATCCTGGTCCCTCCCACCACCTCCGAATAGTTTTGATCATTTCTTGAGCTCCTATTAGTATTTCTCTTTTTTTAATTTTTTGTTTATTGATTTGAGAGCACACACAAAACACCAATTTGTTGTTCCACTAATTAACGCATTCATTGGTTGATTCTTATATGTGCCCTTACCAGGGATCGAACCCGCAACCTTGATGTATCAGGACCATGCTTTAACCAACTGAGCTACCTGACTAGGGCCAGTATTTCTTTATATAAAAAGCCATTGTGAGTACATATTTTTCTTACCCATGTTTGTCCTTGTAATGGGCAGTCAGACTCCACATTATTTGGTGTTTGCTGACCGCTGAGCTTCCCCCTCCCTCTCCCTTGTGTCCACACCTGGACAGGCGGATGAGAAAGTCCGTGGTCCCTCCTCTGGCACTGGCCTCAGATTCCAGCCACACAAGCCCATCCATGTGCAGAAGTCTTGCCCTGCCCCCGCCCCCAGCCAGGATGCTTTGCTTGACCAAACAGTGTCAGGCTCCTGAATCTCCTCCTAGGACAATCTTTGCACTTGTAAAATCCAGTTTTGGCAGGAACCCTGTGAGGGAGGTGAACCAGAATCCCCCGCCCTCCTGTCTGACCACCCTCCATCTCTGACCAGGTTCCGCCTCCCCCACCATCAGGTGGTGTCTGTCACCCTGGCCTATGTGCACCAAGAATCCTGTTAGGTCGGTTTAGCCAGAACACGCTCACCCCTGGTTCTTTCTTAGTAATTTTCCATCCAGTGACCCCCACCCTGCCTTCTAGCCAGGAATTCCTATTTGCTCTTGCTATACTCAGAGTTGAGTCCAGTCTCATTTCTCACCTGTGAAACCCCATCACAATGGCCCATATACCTGTCACAATGGTTCTGAATTACCCCTGCTTTACCATCTTTGACAGGTGTCATTGAGTATTTTTTCTTTAACACCCCCAGCTGCAGTAAAATCCCAGACCAGGCTCTTTTCCTTGCTCCCTCAGGCCATTTCAGAGCTGCTTGAGAGGCCCACCTTGCCCTCCTCGGAGACCTCAATTATGAGAGTCTTAGGCCTTTTCCTACCCTATCTGTATGTGTGGGCCACTTTGCAGCTGACCCTAACAGCTGGCACTGTGAGCACAACCCTATATGACCATCCTCATGGTCGGTCTTCCCTTGCTCGGCCTTGGTCACCTGCTCTGCTCCTGGTGGAGGCCTGCGCTGGAGCTGCAAGCTGTGCTGCCCCTGGAAGCCTTGCTGCGTGGGCCACACCTCAGTTCTAGACCAGAGCTGGCCCATTTGAGAATCACTAGGCATATTAAGGATTTTGGGATCTATGTTCATCAGAGACACTAGCCACTAATTTTCTTTTCTTGTGTCTTTGTCTGACTTTGGTTATCAGGGTGATGCTGGCCTGGTAAATGAGTTTGGAAGTGTTCCTTCCTCTCCAAGTTGTTGGACAAGTTTGAGAAGGATTGGTATTAATTCCTCTTACTTATTTGGTAGAATTCACCAGGAATTCTGGTTATCTGGTCCCGGACTTTTCCTTGTTGGGAGGTTTTTAATTACTGACTCAATCTCCTTACCCACTGTTCAGATTTTATATTTTCATGAATCTGTCTTAGTAGGTAGTATGTTTTTTTAAAAAGAATGTATCCAGTACTACTAGGTTATCACATTTGTTGGCATATAATTTTTCATAGTAGTCTCCTATGATCCTTTCTATTTCTGTGGTATCAGTTATAGTTTCTCCTTTTTATTTCTGATTTTACTATTTGAATCTTTTCTCTCCCTCTTTTTTTAGCCTAGCTGAAGGTTTGGATTTTGGGGGGGTTTTTTTTTTTGGCTTATATTTCAAACAACCAACTCTTAATTTGGTTTCTGTGACCAGTTAGTTTTACACTTTCATATTATGTTTGCATCACTAATTAGCAGTCTTTCATTTCAGTTTGAAAGTCCCTGCAGCATTTCTTGTAAGGCAGGCGTAGTGATGATGAACTTCCTCGGCTTTTGTTTGCAAGAGTCTTCCTCTTCTTTCATTCCTGAAGGGCAGCTTTGTTGAGTAAACCCTTATTGACCAGTAGTTTCATTATTTCAGTACTGCGTGCATCACGCCACTCTCCCCTATCCTTAAGGTTTCGGCTGAGAAATTCATTGATAGTCTAATTGAGGTTCTCTTGTAAGTGACCAATCATTTCCTCCTGCTACTTTCAAAATTCTCTTTGATTTTTGTTACTTCAATTCAAATGTTCTTTGTGAAGTCTTTTTTGAGTTCAGCTCTAACCAAATGCAGGTCCAGCTGCCTGCCATTCTGAAATCTAATACTCGACAGACAAATGTGATGTGAAAGGAAAATGGTTTATTCAGGTGCTGGCAACCTGGAAGATGGGAAACTCTTGTGTCAGAGCCCATCTCCCTGAGAAGATGGGGGACTCGTGTCTCAAAGCCCCATCTCCACATCTCAGGGCAGGCAGAGGTTTTCTTTTTTCTTTTTTCTTTTTTTTTTTTTAAGATTTTATTAGCCACACCAGCCAGAGGTTTTTATAAGGAGGGAGAGGGGAACAGAACAAAGAGATCAAAGGAGGGGGTTGAAAAGTTCTGTACGTGCAGAAGAGCACGGTCCATTCCGATGAGGCAAGTGATGGTCCAGTGTGCATCATCCTGGTTTAGTCATCCTGGCCCCATGGTTGAAGGTCAGCAAATCCCCCGGAGCTAGGATGCGAGAAGGTCAGAGTCTGAATCTTTTGAAGTTAGTTCCTAGAATTCTTAGCAAACATGCTTTTTATCTACAAGCTGCATATCAGAGTCAGCACTCACAGAAACAAAGAATGGTGGGCTGGGTTACAGTTCCCCACTGCTACACAACCTGTTTCAGGATCTCTGAGCTTCATGAAGCTAGATGTCCATATCGCTCCCAAGATTTGGGAAGTTTCTAGCCACTCTTTCGTTAAATAAGATTTCTATCCTTCTTCTCTAGAAGTTCCACAATGTCTGGAAAAAGTCCAGCCATTGTTAATAATAATGAGAACAGTTTGCACAACATGGCTGTAACCTGGCAGCCGAGGAGAGTGGACTGGAATGCACATGTGTGAACAGTGACGACTTCACTGCACTAGTCAGTGGGGGTGGTAGACACGGTTGAGTGAACATGTGTGCTGTGTGGCTGTTGCATTCAAAATGACTGAAGGAGTAGAGCAACAAATCCGCATAAGGTTTGCAGTAAGCTTGAACATTCTTCTGTGGAAACTATTTGAATGATTCAGAAGGATTTCTGGGACGATGCAGTGAGTACAGCACAGATAAAAGTGGCACAGATGCTTCAAAGATGGTCAAGAATCTGTTGAAAGTGACCCACGTTCTGGAAGGCCTGCAACAAGCAGGACACCTGAGAATGTTGAACGTGTACAGGTGCAATCAGCAAAGATCAGCGACTGACAGTGAGAGAACTGGACGCTGACCTGGGGATTCCGAAAACTATGGCTCCAAGATTTTGACACAGGACCTGTGTCATGGCAAAATTCATGCTGTGGTTTCTGCTGCCAGAGCAGAAGGAACATCATGCTGCAGTTGCTAATGACTCGATTCAAATCGCTACCAGTGAACTGGATTTCCTCAAGGTCATAACCAGAGGTGAATCATGGGTCTATGGCTGTGATCCAGAAACGATGGCCCAGTTGTCCCAATGGAAGTCACCTGGTTCTCCACTCCTGAAGAAGATGTGGCAAAGTAGCCGCAAGATCAAATCGAGACCATGTTAACTGTGTTTTTTGATTGGGAAGGTGATGTCCATCACAAATATGCCCCCCCAGGACAAACAGTAAGGAGTACTACCTCAATGTGCTTCGTCAGTTGAGAGATGCAACACAACGAAAACAGCCACAGCCGTGGGCAACTGGTGACGGGCAGCTTCATCACAACGATCACCCACTCATGTATCACGTCTCGTGCAGTTTTTTGGCAAAACATCAAATCACCCAGGTGACTCAGCTCCCCTACTGCCCAGATTTGGTGCCCTGTGGCTTCTGGCTTTTTCCAAAACTAAATCACCTTTGAAAGGGAAGAGATTTCAGACAGTTGATGAGATTCAGGGAAATATGACAGGGCAGCTGACGGCAGTTTCAACAAAGGATTTTGCAATAGAAGAGATGCTGGGAGAACTGTGTTGAGGTCCCAAGGTGCCTACTTTGAAGGGGACTGAGGCGTCATTGTCCTATGTACATGTTTCTTGTATCTTGTATTGTCTTGAACAAATGTCTCTATTGTTCATAGTACATGGCCGGATACTTTCTGGACAGTATTATTTCTTTTGCTGATACCCTCAAAGCTTTCTTCATTTCTTTTCATTCTTTTTATCTTTTTCTCTCCTCCGAGGAATCTCAAAAGACGAGTCTTCAAGTACACAGATTCTTCGATTCATCCAGTCAGCTCTTAAAATTCTCTTCCGTTTTTCATTATATTATATTCTTCAGCTTCAGAACTTGTTTGGTTCATTATGATTTCTGTCTACCTGTTGGATTCATTTTCTTGATTTCATCATGTTGAGTATCTGCTCTTGTGAAGGTCACTGAGCTTCCTTTGAACAAGTAATTTTAATTCTTTGTCAGACAATTTGTAGATCTCCCTCTTCTATGGAATGGAGCACTAAAAAATCACTGCTATCCTTTACTGGTGTCGTGTGTGTGGGGGGGGGGGGGGGGGAGGGGTGTTCCTCGGAGCCTTGCACTGCTGTGTTCACATTTGAAGAAGCAGTCACGTCCTGCAGTCTTGCCTGGTTTGGGGAGAGAAACAGCCTCACCAGCCAGCCACAGCAGGATTCTGAGGCTGTCTCAGAACTTTTCCTGTGGATACACTCACCTCACCCAGCTTGTTCCCTCTTTAGGGTGAATTCTTAAGGTTGTGTGCCTTCTCTGGATCCCTTAAAGCCATTCCCAGCCCTGAGAGCCTCCATTTAGTTCTCCCAAGGGTAGTCCCCTGCAATGCCCAAGTTCATGTGTCTTCTCCCAGTCCCACAAGCTGAGCCAGTTGAATGTGTGTGCTAATAAGACACTGGATGTTTGCACTCACTGTCTGGAGGAGGCACCTGGAGCTGGCATGGGTGGGAGGGTGGGAGTGAGGTGCAGTGCACTGGGCATGCCCATAAGCCAGTTGGGGGTTTCTGCAGGCATCACATCCTGAGTGGCTGAAATGCAAGCCTCCTGGTGGGGTAGCCGACTGTTAGTTGGGGTGCAGCCATTTGTTAAGTTTTGAACCCTGATTGTTGTGTGTCCTTGTAACTCTCCTGCCCCCAGCTTTCCAGCCCCTCAGCGGTGCTGATTCCCTCAGCATTCGTAGTGGGATGGGAAATTGGTGAGCCCCTTGGGCACTGTCCCACACCACTGAGGAAGCCACAGGATCAGTTACTACACTGTCACTTTCCCCCTGGAAAGAATATCTGGCCAAGGGGGTCTCAGCAGTGAGCTTTTGGAAGGGTGTTGGATGTAAAGTGAAACTGGCCTTACCCTTGTCATAGTGTGTATGCTCAGATTTTATGTCCCAGTGGTGCGCAGGGACTTCTCCACTGGGCCCCCAGACTTCCACAAAGGTGCACTCATCCTTGGCTGGTTGTCAGAATTAGTGTACTGTGGGAGATGTTGATAGAAAACTCCTATTCTGCTATCTTGTTGCTGTCACTCTTACTGACTCATGTGTTATTTAGAAGTGTGTTTTTTAATCTTCAAGTACTTGGGGCTTTTCCAGCTATCGTCCTTGTTATTTCTAGAGAGGTGCTGCTGTGGCGTGCAGCACATCTTGTATGATTTCTCTCTCTTTTTTTTTAATCTTCATGTGAGGATGCATCCACTGATTCTAAAGAGAAAGGAAAGGAGAGAGAAACATCAACATGAGAGAGAAAACATCCATAGTTGCCTCCCGCATGTGCCCTGACCAGAAACCAAACCCACAACGTAGTTACGTGCCCTGACCAGGAATCGAACCCGTGACCTTTCGCTGCACAGAACAGTGCTCCGACTAACCAAGGCGCACCAGCCAGAGCTCTGATGTCTCTTTTTGTCAAATTTGTTAACGTATGTGTCTCAGAATGTGGTGTATCTTGGAGACTATTCTATGTGAATCTAGAAAAGAATGTACATCCTGCTACGTTTGAATAAAGTGCTGCATGGATTTCAGTTAAATCCACTTGTTTGACGATGCTATTTAGTTTCACGACATCCTTCCTGATTTTCTACCTGCTGGTAGTCTTCATGACTGGTGGGAGCCGGTGTTGAAGTCTCCATCTATAATAGTGAATGTATTTATTCCTGCTTGCAGTTTTCTGTTTTTGCCTTGTGTGTTTTGCCCCCAAGCTGTTGTGTGCGTGCACGTGAAGGATTGCCCTGTCCTCCTGGAGGCCTGACCTTCGACCGTTACGCAATGCCGCTCTTTATCTCCGCGAGTTTTCCCTGCGCTGAAGTCTGCTTTTTCTGAAACTCGCGCACCTGTCTATGCCAGTGTTCTTGGTTAGGGTTGGCAGGGTGTATCTCTCTCCATCCTTTATGTTTAATCTGTCTCTGTCTTTGTATCTAAAGGGTGATTCTTGGAGACAGTACACAGTTGTCATTTTATTATCCACGGTCACAGTTTGTGTCCTTCCCTTGTTCTATTTAGACCACTGATGTTTAAAGGGATTTGCTGGTGTCGTTGGGTTACTATCTACCGTGTTTTTTTACTGTTTTATATTGGTCGCCTTTGTCCTTTGTCTCTTTTTGGACTTTGATCTTTGTTCTGCCTGCTCTGCTTTTTTGTTGCATTTGAAGCAAATCTTTTTAAATTGCATTTATTGGGGTAACATTGGTTGATAACATTATGTAAGTTTCAGGCGTACAACTCTATAATACAGCATCTGTCTGCTCCATTGTCTTCACCAGCCAGTCACCTTCTTCCCGTCACCCTGTACTTGACCCCCTGTACATTCTGTCCCCCCTGCCCCCTCCCCCTCAGGTAACCACACAGCTATTTTCTGTCTATGAGTTTGTTTTGTCTGTTTGTGGCTTTTTTGCTTTATGTCCCACATGTGACCAGAATCATGTGGTCCTTGTCCTTTTCTGTCTGGCTGACTTCATTTAGCACAGTGCTCTCCGGATCCATCCATGTTGTTGCACGTGGCAGTATTTCATCATTTTTATGGCAGAGTTGTATTCCATTGTGTAGACGGACCACATCCTCTCTCCAGTCATCCACTGAAGGACACTTAGCTTGTTTCCACATCTCGGCTATCATGAGTAATGCTGCAGTAAACACAGGGGTATTGTGTCTTTATGAATAAGTGTTTCAAATTTTTCAGGTAGATTCCCAGAAGAGGGATTGCTGGGTCACGTGGTAAATCTATTCTTAATTTTCTGAGGAACCTCCATACTGTGTTCCATAGTGACTATACCAGTTTATATTCCCACCAGCCGTGTGCCCTTTACTGCCTTTTATTGAACATTTTACTTAATTCAGTTTTTTTTTCCTCTCAGCATATCATTTTACATTTTCTTAGTAGTTGGGCTTGAGTCTGCAGTATACATATACAATTAACCCAAGTGCCCATGAAGAAACACAGGACCTCTCTACTGGAGGTGCAAGGGTATTTCCAGTCCCTGCCTCCCTGTCCCTTGTAACATTGCTATCATTCATTTCAATTATCTATATGCTGCAGTTATTGAATACATTGTTACTACTAGGACCTTGAACGTGGTGTTATCTGTCAGATTGATTAATAATAACAAAACAAAGTATTTTGCCTTCAGTCATTTCTTCTCTAACATTCTACCTCTATTTATCATTACCTTCTTCCTGACAAATTTCAAGAAGGGGCCTGAATCTTGGGAAGGGGTCCAAGTTCTCACACACCACACAGACTAGCCTTTCTGGTGACAGCCCCCATCCGGGAGCCATCAGGAGCCCAACCAGAGTCTCCTCATTAGAACAAAAGATGCTCCTAGTGCTCTTATTTCAGGAATTTACCCATGTTTTGCTGAGTATAATGTACGCCCACATTTTTGTGCACATTATACACGGAATTATTATACCCATGTATATGTACATCCTTATTTTTCCCTCAAAAATTAGGCCAAAAAAGTGCTCATTATACATGGCAAGATACGGTACAAGGATTTTATGAGCTTCCTGCCAGGAATCAAAGTCAGAGACCAATATACAGGCAGACCTCGCTTTGTTGGACTTCACTTATGTTGCATTTTTTTTTAATTGAAGGCAAGACCCTCAACCAGTAAAAAGATTCCAAGTCACTCGATTGCAATACTCATTTATTGTTGTGGTCTAGAACTGAACCACAATATTTATGGTGATATTTTAACATATTTTCTGTTATCTGACAGCTGACAACTTGAAAGCCTTAACCCCCCTCCTAACCCTTGTGCTCCACGTCTGTACAAGATGATTTTTTTAAAAAGTCTGGCTGCTCACTCCTTTGGTGCTGTCAGGAGATCCAGTCCGTGAAAGCCCCTCCATGTGTCTGTGTGAACGCTCCCCTCAGCCCACCCCTAACCTCAGTAAAAAACCCCGGGCAGGCTCCTTTCCATGCTCTCTAAAGCCCTTTCCCACCTACTTGAGAGGTCTGCCCTGCTTCCCCTAGAGACCTCAGTTATGGAAGTCATAAACCCTTTCATACATTCCGAGTAGGTGTGTGCTGGTTAGGATGGGGTTGGTGGGGGTCCACCTCTCTCTGCAGGTTATAGGAAATGTAACATGGTGGGGTGTGTAACAGTACACTGCTTCATTGTTCTGTTGATAAACCCTCCACATCTTTTCATGTCAGTACTCTTTGTTTTTAAAAAGTACATGATTAATTTATGTAAGCCATTCTAAGCAGACACTTGGCTTGTTAGCAAGTTTTGCAGCCAAAACCATGAATGAAAACTCATTGCCACATTTCCAAACATATACAAATTATGTTCTTTTCCAGCCTTATTTAATTTTATCATGAAATATATTCAGAAAAGATTGTATAAACTGAATTGTGGTCAGACTTAGTAATAACAGGGTGAAGACCCTTGTAATCCTCAAGGCTAGACAGTGGTGAGGATCTGATGTTCCCACCCCTGACTCATCTCTGTCCTGCCCCACAGATGGCCACTGTCCTGATTCTTTGTTCTTCATACCTTTGCCATCTATTATTTTTCACCAGGCAGTGTTCTTTCAGTTTTGCCTCCTTTGATCTTTCACCAAATGGGTATTAATGGAGTTCCTTGAAGAGGTTTTCCGGTGGCTACTTTGCCCCATATGTTTCACACGTGCTGGCATCTGAGGCCTGGGGCCTGGTCCAGGACTATGGGATTCAAACCTCCCTCCCACCAGAGCTAAGTGCCCCTGAGACCGCAGGATTCTTTAAAGTACCAGATGAGTGGGGGTTGGGGACGGAAGGGCGGGCGTCTCCCGGCTGGAAATGGTTCACGATCAAATGGAGCCAGAGTCATCATTACATATGGACAGGTCACTTTTAAGTGTCTCTTTGTGAAGAAGGGTCACAGTTCCGTGAGTGGCCTGCCTCACGGTTAAAGCACGGACTCCGACCCACTGCTAAGACAATGTCCCTCAAAGGCGCGACCTCTGGCCCGTAGATGCTCAGGCAGGAGGGGGCGGGGTCTTGGGGCTGTCCAATCAGGGGAGTCGCCGGTAACGTACAGAAGGGCGGTGCTCTGGTGACGGTGTGGACTGCGTGTTGATCGCTTCTCTCCGCATCCGTGCCTGAATTCTTTCTCCCTGCCTTTGAAGGCCTCCGGTATCTCCGGCACAGCCTAGTCACTGTGGCGTGTACTTGCCGCAGGAGTCATAGGGTGGACGACAGGGAACCGCACAAGTTAAGAAATGGTGAGTGTGGGCCGTGTGTCGGAAGGAAGTGTTGGTGAACAGCGTGCCTGGACCCAGCCTCCTGGGGGACACTCCAGAGTTTTGGGACGTGAGTCCACCAGGGTCGCGGCACGCAGCACGGGGGCTCGGCAGACAGCCGGGACCCCCAGGTGCTTCCTCCCGTCACAGTGTGGCTGCGTTCCCTCCCCCCCACCCAAGAATGTTCGGTGACCACGGCGGGCGGGTGGGGGTGGGGGGTGGTCATCAGGCTCTCCGCGGTTCCCAGTGGGAAGAGCTGGGGTCTGTGGGGTCCTCAGCCCCTCCTTTCTCCCCAGGTAGACCCGTTTTCTCCTGAGTTTTGCAAATGTTTGGGTAGCGGGGCCTCAAATCCACGACCTTGTCCCCCCGCCCCCCGCCCCCCCCTAGATCTTCCTGGGACTGGCAGTAAATTCCTGTTTCCAAATCTTTCCCTGCATTCCTGAACGCCATCTTCCCCTCTCTTTTTCACAGCATGATTATTAACTGTTTGTCTTCCGTGGTACATTTCACACTACGCAGTATTTTATTTATTATTTCTCCACACAGCCATGGATGGTTCTCTTTTTATAGATTTACTTTTTTCCCTGTGGATGTTTTATGTAAGAGGAAAGCCGAGAATAACTGCCTAGAACTCTGTTGTGTAAAAAACCTTGTGCCTCTACCCCCCGGATCTTGCCTGGGCGCGCACATACTATGGGTGTCCATGTTTGGAAACTTTCCTGGGTGATCTGCTCTTTCATCCCACTTCCAGGCCAAGCGCTGCCTGTCTCCAAGTTTCTGGTTTTATTCACTTTAATTCTCCATTTTTCAATAAGTATAAATATTTAATCAAATGAAAAACTATAAAATATTTCCAAGAAAAAGGTGAATTTCAGAAAAAATTAAAAATTCCATCACATCTATTTGTTAACATTTTTGTTTCCGTTTTTCTTCCATGAGCGAGTGTAGAAACATTCTGAGATCTGTTCTTTTGGTTGATTTTAAAGGCAACATTTGGGCTTAGACTCACAAGACCTAGAATTGTGTTCATTGTAATCGTTCTCCAGTTACTTGTCATGGAAATAATAATTCACATTTATTTTCTGAAAGGAATAGATATTTGCAGATTTCTTGTTGAACCAGAAAAATGCCTTACCGTTTTCCCCCATCCTTTACACGTAAACACTGGATTTGAGTGAGTTTACTGGATTGCTCAAGCACTGGGGGTGGCTTGCCTGGGGCCTCGGCCTGTGCACCATAAGGTTTAGGGTTTGATCTCCGGTCCAGACACATACAGGAGGCAATTAATTGTTTCACTCTCATATTGATTTCTCTCCCACCCCCCTTCCCCACCCCACCCAAATCAGTAAACATCCCCAGGTGAGGATTAAAAAGAAAAACAAAGCAGTGGTGGTCCAGAGCAACTGTGTGGAAGCAGAAGCCTCAGGTCAGTGTCTCTAAGCCAAGGCCTCCTTGAATCTGCAGAGGGAAGCACTTGAAGGCCCAGTGGTTCTCCCTGGAGCCTCCCCTTGCAGGTGACCTCCCTGCTCATACTCACCCCGGAAGGAGCCTGTACACAGAGAAGCTACAACCCTGGGAAGTGAGGGCGGAGGGTGACGTCCTTTCTAAATCTGTAGCTGTGACTTTCTCGGGCCTGTTGCTGGACATAGGCTTGAGCAGTGTAGGTGCGCTCAGAGGAATCTCTGCACATTGAGAGAGTCTGTGAAGGTCAGTTCTGTCTTCCAGACAAAGGGTTTATTAATTGGGGAGTTTTCAGTGGTGGGGGGTGAGAACCTTAAATTGAATCTGGCTAAGGGTTTCCTCACTTGTGAGAATTAAAGCCTCAGAGAGGAAGCCTTTCCATCACCTCAGGAGATGGGCATGTGGAGCTCCCAGAGGTCATTTCTGTGGGCGCTTCGTCAGCAGGGAGTGGCCCACTTTTTACGAGTTGTATCCCAATGGGGGGGTGTATGGGCTGCAAGCTTGAGAATGTGGGTTTTCTTCTGAAGTAGGAGGACGCAGGCAGCCTATCTCACCTGATTTGAAGATGTGCATCTCTTCCTTTGGATACTCGTAATATTGGCGTATTGACGCTCGAACTCTAGTTTTCCTTGGCAGTTTGTGATACTTTCTGGATGAGTGTGTAAGACTTTTAGTTCTTGGGCTTTGGAAATGTAAGTTGATTGAAAGATACATAGGAATAAGGCACGAAATTCTGGAACCAGATAGAATATTTGCTCCTTTTAGGCAAGAAATCAAGATACAAGATGGGTGTATTTGAGCTCTCAGGTAGATTTCACGTTTAGATCAGTGTTTGTGTGTTCACGTCCCCAGAGAGCCCTGGAAATTTAAATGCTAGAATATTGCTTAGGCAAGAGAAAAAGATGAAAACATATATAATACTGCTTAGGCATAAGGGAGATGAATTCCTATTTTAATTAATAGGAAAACTACTCAAAAGTTACATAAACGGCTGAAAATCCTGAGGCATCTCATGGATTAGGCCCAAATAAAGCTATAATAGGCTTTTACTCCTGAAATAATCCCCCAGCGTGATATATAAGGAGAAGCTATAATGCCTCTTGTTATTTTAGTTAGAAGGAGATTTGAGATTTTTTTGGTTTTTATAGTTTAAACTTTTATAAGCATTAATGTTCAAAGGATTGAATCTTAGAATGGTTTCCTATGTTGAAAAGAAAAAATTTTTTTAATTTTAAATTAAATTAAATTTTAGAAAGCAAAAGTAATTTAATTTAAAGACTATTAAATAGCCCTGGCCTGGTGTGGCTCAGTGGATAGTGCTGGCCTGCAAACCAAAGGGTTGCCAGTTCGGTTCCTGGGCAGGGCACACGCCTCAACATTATTGGTTACCATTTGGGGCTGCATGACAGACAGCCACATATTGGTGTTTCTCTCCCTCTCTTTCTCTCTCACTTCCCCTCTCTCTGAAAATAAATATTTTTTTAAAAAAAGACTATTAAATAGAAAAATATGGTTCATATAAATTACTAAGAATTATTTTTAAAAATAATGCAGCAACAGGTAGCAAAAGTCTATAAGATAAGGTTTAAACTCCACTCACCACCAGAGCATCCCAGACCCCTCCAGGGCTCTTGCTTTAGCTAACCCCAATAACCAGTGTTGAGGTTCTTGAGCATCCTGTTAGTGATTCTTTACAACAAGCAGTTGGACTCCACACTTTCTGATATCTGACTGTTCGTGGCTGAAGCCTTCCCACTCCCTCTGCCCCTTGGGCTTCCACCTGGACAAAGTGATGAAACAGTCTGCATGTTCTTTCCTCTAGAGATGGCAAAAAATTCAAATCACACAAGCCTCTGCCTTTGGACTAGGACTCGTGCCCCACCCTCAACCCCAATGACCACCCAGGCCAGGCTTCCTTCCTGGCTTTCTGAAACCATCTCAGCTGCTCAAGAGGCCACCCTGCCCTCCTGAAACCTCCCTTATGTGATCATAGGGCTCTTCCTACCACTCCAGGGAATATGTGCACACTCACCAATGTCATCAGTCTCAAGGGAACCGTCCCCTGCAGGTGACCATAACAGTAGGTGCCATGAGCAGCATGTCCTGACAAGACCACCCCGTGGTCTGTCTTCTCTTGCTCTGACCTGCTCTGCTGCCTGATAGCGTCCCTCACAGGGAGCTAGTGCTGTGAGCATGCTGCCCGGTGTGGCCTTGCTGAGCCTACCAAGCATTAGTTCAGTGTTCAGCTGACCAGGATTGGCAGCCTCAAGAATTCCAAGGCATTTGGAGGCAGGAGTATGGGATCAGGGGCCTCCTTAAATTAACCCTGGGTCTTTGTCTTTGTTGGGGTTTGTCTATTAGTGTGAAGCTACGACAGAGGCTGGGTTGGCCCCCATGTAGAGGGCACAGGTGGGAGGGGGTGTCGATACCCTGTGCACGAGGTGGACCCATCAGGCGATTGCTCGTGCAAAAGCAGTTATTTAAAGAAAGGAAAGGGGGGGCGAGGCGGCCAGTAGGTGGCAGGTGGATCCACACTCTTTTCCACACTTGTAATTCCAGAGGGATCCCACTAAACGTAAGCACGATACCTCTGATGATGTTCGGGGAGATACCAAATATAACAGAGTACAAGCAGGGATGTCTCACCATAACTATGGTCTTGCCTAATTTTCCATGGTCACAGTGCCCATTTTCTAAAAGCATGCCACAGTCAGCAGGGAGGTTTAAATCAGTGAGTTACACTCGTAAGTTAAGTTGTAATTTAGTCTTTGGCACTTTCAAAATATATTAACAAAATGGGACCCCATAGTCCTTAACCCCAGTTAAATTCATATGGCCTAATGTAAATTAAACAGGGCGTTGAAGGATTGAAAACCACTGTACACCTATTTAGTGAAGAAGTGATTATACCCTCTACTTCTCCTTTGAATAGCTGATTTAGCCTTTTTTTTTTAAAGATGGTCTGAATTTAACTTGATAGAATAAATTTCTAAATGAACTTAACATGCTTCAAGGTCCCGTGCTGAGTGGTGAAAGAGCAGTCATTAATTGCATTGATTATAACTGGATAACAGTAACTGTCTATTAATATCATAAACAGTTACTATCTGATTTGACTGTAATTGGCAATGGTGAATTGTTAGTTGGCCTGCTTGTCAAGAAAGAATGGCACCTCACCCTGGATGATGCAGCCTTGAGGCCGTGGTCAAACCATGTAAGCCCCTCCCCATTCTCAGTCCCCAGCATTAGGGGAGTTACCGCCTCCATCCACTCAGCAACTGGCCAATATCTGGCCATCACAGATTTGACTGTGTTTGTTTTGCTGGTACCTATAACAGTAGCCTCTTAGCTGTCATTGGCCTTCACCTCTGAAGGGACGTGATCTACCTTTACCTGGTTACCTTCAGGGACCTCAGCACCACTGCCAGCACACACTGTCTCTGCAGGCAGGGTCTGAACCATATCCACCCTGCTCCGGGGCACAGGTACGACATTGTACTGATGATATTCTCCTCTGGGGATATTCAGGACATAAAAAACATTGACAGAAGTCACTCATAAAAGGGGGAGAGGCTATTGCTGTGTATATCTGGTGAGGCCCTGGCCCCTTGTTTAAATTCCTAAAATATTTTCAGTAATCTGGGTCCGGCTCCATCCTTATAGGGTAAAGAAACAGCTGTTGCCCCTCTTAACACCCTCAACATTGTCTAGATTCTTTTGGTGCTCTGGAGGAAACAGTCTGTTTACACATTGCGCTTGAGTCCATTTATGCTGTTTCTTGCAAACTGGCCCCCTCGAACGGTAGGTAGCCCTGCAGCAAAACCAAAAGGCTCTGCACACGACAGGCAGTCCTGCAGCACCTCAGACACTTGGTCCACAGCAGAGCCTTCAGCGACCTCCTGCCGTGCCTCCCGGAGTTACCCACGATGGCCCTAAGTTGTCCGTAGGCTTCTGATGCAAGAAACTGCCCGAGGCTCCAAACTGTACTCCAGTAGAGCGCAGTTGTCACTGCTTGTAGAGCTGTCCTAAAAATGGTCCTGAACCTGTGACCCCTTAGGAAGCTACCCATTATGCCCTGGGACCTGTAAACAGCACCCCAAGAACTCTGCTCTGCTATCGAGACCCCTTGAGCCAAGATATAACTAAACCTGGCACCTCCGGCATATCCTGCCAGGAGGGGGTGGCCCCCCTCTCCTCAGTTCCTTGCCAGATGCTGAAGGAAGTCACCCCTTTCCCAGACCTCTAGGCTCCCTGGGGAGCACCTTAGGATTTCCCAGGTTAAAGGAAATGAGTGCGTAGACTTCAGGTGCGACTCCGCCTCATCTGTACATGATGAATCTCAGGCAGTTACTACTTTTATCCTTTAACTGGAACATCCTTTTAAAGGATGGGACTCCAGGGTCCACACGACTGACCAAGCAGCAGGCAGGCATCTTAGCACTGAGCAGAATTGGCTTCGCCGGCCATGTTTACAGACTTTGGATGATTGAGTTGCCCTTTTGTGATAAAAGAATTCTGGGACTGTCTTTCCTCACAGTTACCCACAGTGTAAATCAAGGTCATACGTGTCTCTGCATGTACTTAGGCCACAATGTGAGGCCTTGCCTCCTGCATGTGGGAGTTCTAGACCCCACTGACAGTGATGGAGGGGCTCGTTTCACTTTTCAGAATATACAGTGCTGGGCCCTGGGAAGGGCATTCAGTGGAAGTTCCTCCTTTTCAAGTGTCAGGGTGTGGGCCTCATACAACACCTGAATGCCTTACTGAAATAACTTCAAATCAGTTGAATCAGTTGAATGAAAGATGGCTTCTTTCAGCCATCAGTCATCAGCAATCACTATTAATGTCTGTCTTTTCTTTTTCGTTTTTCTTGATAGACTTGGAGCAATTTTAGGTTCACAGAAAACTTGATCAGAATGTACAGAGTTCCCACATAACCCCTCTGCCCCCACATAGTTTGCCCTATTTTTTATGTCTTGTATTACTGTGGTAATTTGATATCAATGCATTGAAGTCCACAGTTTACATTAGTGTTTTTATTTTTGAGGTAGGACGATTATTTTGTGTTTTTTCGTTTCTTATGAAAGTTTATTGGTTTTTTACTTTATATTTATTGTTTATGCTATTACAGTTGTCCCAATTTTTCCCTCTTTGCCCCTGTCCACCCAGACCCCCCCTCTCCCTTCGGCAG
The DNA here is from genome assembly GCA_007922815.1 of Macrotus californicus. Lineage (NCBI taxonomy): Eukaryota > Metazoa > Chordata > Mammalia > Chiroptera > Phyllostomidae > Macrotus > Macrotus californicus. Next base: position 11,258 of record VMDR010007080.1, on the reverse strand, counting down.
TCCCCACACCATTGTCCATGGGTCCTGCACATATGTTCTTTGGCTGCTATATTCTTTATGCTGTACTCTACATCCCCATGACTGTTCTGTAACTACCAATTTGTACTTCTTAATCCCTTCACATTTTCACCCATCTCCCAAGCCCTCTCCCATCTGGCAACCATCAGACTGTTCTCTCTATCTATGATTCTGTTTCTGTTCTGCTTGTTTGTTTAATTTTTTAGATTCAATTATTGATACATATATATTTATTGTCATTTTATTGTTCAAATGTTCAATATTCTTAAAGAAGACCCTTTAACATTTCATATAATACTGATTTCATGGTGACGAACTCCTTTAGCTTTTTCTTGTCTGGGAAGCTCTGTATCTGCCCTTTGATTCTAAATAATAGTTTTGCTGGGTAGAGCAACTTTGACTGTATGTCCCACCTTTTTATGACTTTGCAGGCTAGAAGGAATTGCCAAGAAATATTCAAAGTTTCTTTTGAGAAATCAGCTCTGGCTAGTGTGGCTCAGTGGATTGAGCACCGACCTGTGAACCAAAGGGTCACTGGTTCCGTTCCCTGTCAGTGCACATGCCTGGGTTGCGGGTGAGGTCCCCAGTAGGAGGCGTGCAAGAGGCAACCACACATTGATGTTTCCTCTCTTTCTCCCTCCCTTCCCCTCTCTAAAAATAAATAAATAAAATCTTTTTTAAAAATCACACCTATTTTTTTTAAGTTTCTTTTGAGAAATCAGCTGACAGTCTTATGGGAACTCCCTTATAGGTGATTAACTGCTTTTCTCTTGCTGTTTTTAAGATTCTGTCTGTCTTTAACCTTTGGCACATTAATCATGGTGTGTCTTGGAGTGGGCCTCTTTGGGTTCATCTTATTTGGGACTCTGAGCCTCCTGGACCTGTATGTCTAATTCCTTCACCAAGTTAGGGAAGTTTTCTGTCATTCATTTTTCAAATAGGTTTCCAATCTCTTGCGCTCTCTCTTCTGGCATCCCCATGATGTGAGTGTTGGTGTGCTTGGAGCCGTCCCAGAGGCTCCTCATACTATCCTCATTTTTCCGGATTCTTTTTTCTTCTTGCTGTTGAGATTGGGTGTTTTTTGCTTCCTTAATTCCAAATCAGTGATTTGATTCTTGGCTTTATCCACTTAATATTGATTTCCTGTAAATTATTCTTCATTTCAGTTGGTGTATCCTTCATTTCTGACTGGTTTTCTTTTTTTATGGTTTCCATGTTCTTTTTTATGCTGTTAAAGTTCTCTCTGAGTTCATCTGCTCTTCCCGTAAGTTCATTGAGCATGCTTATAACCCATGTTTTGAACTCTGCATCTAGTAGATTGCTTGTCTCCATTTTGTTTAGTTCTTTTTCTGGAGATTTGTTCATTTATTTCATTTGGGCCATGCTTATTTGTCTTCTCATTTTGGCAGCCTCCCTGTTTGTTTCTATGTATTAGGTAAAGCTGCTATGGCTCCCTGGCTTAGTAGAGTGACCTAATGTAGTAGGTGTCCTGTAGGGTCCAATGGCACAGCCTCTCCTATCACCTAAACTGGGTACCCAAGGTGCACCCACTGTGTGAGCTGTGTACAGCCTCTTTTTGTAGTTGAGCCATGGTTGCTGTGGCAGGTCAGTGGGAGGGATTTACCCAGGCTAATCAGCTGCAAGGACTGGCTGTGACCTCTGACCATCATGGAGGATCAGCTGTACAGGGGCCCACTTCATCAAGCAGGACTTATTTCAGCAGGGCTCTGGTGCCCTTGAGTGTGTCACTTGTGGAGGTGATGCTATATTCAGTGGAAGTTCCTCCTCTCTTTCAAGTCTCAGGGTGCAGGCCTCATAGAACACCTGAATGACTTACTGAAATAAGTAAGTTGGGTGGTGGTGTTCTGACATGGTCTGTTGCTGTCCACTAGGTGCACAGGCTCTGGGACCTCCCAGGAGGTGCAGGCTAAGGTCAGCTACTGCCTGTGTTCTGTCTGGAGCCACTCGGCATAAGCTACAAAGCAATCTACAGATGGTTGCTACCTGTGCTGGGCTGGTAGGTGCCCAAGTGAGGTCAAGCTGTGAATGAAGGCCAGCTGCTTGCTTGTGCCAAGCCTGGGGCCACTTAGGGAGAGGTACAGTACTTGCTGAGACCAGATGCTGCTTGTTTGAGAGAATTTAGGAAAATCTGAAGCATGAGCCACTCATATGGAAAAGCCACTGGAAACAGCTTGGGTGGGCCCAGAATTGGGTGGGGCAGAGCCTGAGGGAATCACTAGGGTGGGGCAAACAGTGTGAACCTGGTTGATGGAGTCTCAGATAATGGCACCTGCCTGCTGGCTCCGTCTCAGTGTGGTTTCTTTAAGTTTGTAGTTGTAGGACTTCTTCTATTCAGCTTGATCTCTGGTGGTTCTGAATAAAGGCTCTGTAGTTTAGTTGTAATCTTGATGTGGTCGTGCAAGGAGGCTTACTTAATATAATCCCTGGGAGAGAGAATAGTACAAGGACAGAGGATGATCAAATGCTCTTAGTACTGCTGTCTTCAAGGAATACTGTGATTCTTTTGCTGTTTCTCATGATGTGACTTCTTATGTGGTGCTGCAGGCCAGGGGCGGCCGGCCCACTACATTAGTGTTGAGTGTTATATAGTTTCTGGGCTTTGGCTAATGTAAAATGACGTGTCCATCTTTTCTACACGAAGAAAACTTTCACTGCCCTGTGCTCCACTCCATTCATTCATTCACTCATTCTTCCTTTCCACCTTCCAAATCCCTGGCAACCAAAGATCTTTCACTGTCTCATACTTTTGTCCTTTCCAGAGTTATGCTTGGAGTCATAAATGTGTAGCCATGTCGTATTGGCTGCTTTCACTTAGCAGTATGATTTTAAGGTTTCCCCGTGTCTTTTTGCTTGATACCTCATTTCCTCTAACCACTGAATGGTATTGCATCATGTAGGTATTCCAGTGATTATTTTTCCATTCTCTTATTATTTATCATTACCTGTAAGTCTTGGTTGTCATGAATAAAGCTGTTATAAACATTCATGTGCAGAATTTTTATGAAAGTAATTTTTCAGCTTATTTGGGGAAATTAGGAGGAGTGTGACTGGTTGGTTGTATGATAAGGATAGGTTTAGTTTATTAAGAAACTGCCTGTCTTCAAAAGTAGGCATACTGGTTTCCATCCCCACCGGCAGTGGATGAGGGTTCTTGTTGCTCCATATCTTTGCCATCGTTTGGTATTTGCTCTCAATGTCTTGAATTTTAGCTATTGTAATAAGTGTCTAGTAACATCTCATTCTTCTATTTGCAATTCCTAAAGACGTATGATGTTGAGAATTTTTTCCTGTTTATTTACCATTTATGTGTCGTGTTTGGTGAAGTGTATGTTCAGATCTTTTGTCCATTTTTAATTGTGTTGCTTGTCTTACTGTTGAATTTTAAGAGTTCTTTGTATTTTTTTTAATCTTTATTATATTTTTTTCCATTACCATGTAGTCCTCTTATCAGGTAAGTGTTTTGCAAAGATTTTCTCCCAGTCTGTGGTTCGTGTTTTCAGTCTCTCAACACTGTCTTTCACGGAGTAGGTTTTGTTTTACTGACATCACACTTAGTTTTTCTTTTTATCAGTCTTGCTTTTGGTGTTGTGTCTAAAAATTCATCATCAAACCTTAGGTCATCTAAATTTTCTCCTGTGTTGTCTTGTAGGAGGTTTGTGGTTTTGCACTTTATATATGACCTGTGATCTGTTTTGAGATAGTTGTTGTGAAAGGTATAAGGTTTGTGTCTCAATTGATCAATTGATTTTTGCATGTGGATGTCTGGTTTTCTTGGCGCTGTTTGTTGAAAAGGCTGTGTTTTCTCCATTGAATTGTCAAAAATCAGTTAATTGTATTTGTTTGGGTCTACAGGAAAGAATTGGCTGTTGTATATTAACTATTTTTCAACCTTACTCTATCCCCTTATTAGTTCAAGGAGTTTTCTTTGTTGTTGTTTTCTTTGAGATTTTCTCCATAGGTAATCCATATACAACAAAGATGATTTAATTTCTTACTTCCTATTCTGTATACCTTCTACGTCCTTTCCTTGTCTTACTGTATTGGCTTAGACTTCCAGTACAGTGTTGACTAGGAGTGGTGAGAAGGAACATCGTTGCCTTATTCTTGATCTTACCAGGAAAGCATCGAGTTTCTCACCATTAAGTATGTTAGCTGCAAGTTTCTTGTAGGGGATGTTCTTCAAGAAGAGGGGGTGCCTCTCTATTTTTAGTTTGCTACCAGAATTGGATTTGGGATTTTGTCAAATGCTTTTACATTCCCCCTTTCCTCATTCTTGATATTATTTGTCTTTTTCTCCTTTTTTCTCAGCTTGTGTAGGTGTTTTGCAATTTTATTAATCTTGTCAAAGAACCAGCTTTTGTGTCGATTTTTCACGATTTCCTGTAATTTCATTGATTTCTTTGGTTTTTATATCTGTTCTTGTGCTTACTTTAGGTCTAATTTGCTCTTTTTCTAGTTTCATAAGACAGGCTTAGAGTTAGATCATTGATTACAGATCTGTTTTTTCAGTGTATGCCTTCAGTGCTATAAATTTCCCTCCAGGCAGTGTTTTTGCTGCATCCCACAAATTTTGGTAAATTGTGTTTTCATTTTTGTTCAGTTCAAAATAGTTTTTCATTGCTTTTGAGACTTCTTCTTTGATCCCTGAGTTATTTAAAAGTGTGTTGTTTAATCTCCCACATATTTGAGGGTTTCCCAATCTTTCTGTTACTGATTTCTAGATTAATACCTTCATGCTCTGAAAGCATATTTTGTATAATTTCTGTTCTTTCAACTAAGTTAAGGGGTGTTTCATGTTAAAATGTGTTTTATCCTCACGAATTTTCCCATATGAACTTGAGAAGAATGTGTATTCTGCTGTGTATTCTTCAAACCTTAAAGAATGAAGTATCCAGTTTTCAGTAGCTAAGTTGTGTGATGGCACTGACCAGTTCAGCTGTGGCTTTTCTGATTCTTCTGCCGGTATTCATAATTCTCACTAGAGGGGGACTGAAGTCCCCAGTATAATAGGGAATCCATCTGTGTCTCCTTGCAGTTCCACCCATTGTCCCCTGGTGTATTTTGCCACTGTGTTGTTATGCACGTGAGCACTAAGGAATGCTGTGTCTCCTTAAAGACTTGGCTCTTTATCTTTGTGTACCGCCCCTCTTTATCCCTGTGCTTTGTCTGAAAATGTAGACAGGCCAGCTCTTTTTCCCCTTTATTTTTATTGTTGACAGTATTGACAGATGTCCCTGTTTCCCTCCTACTTTGCCCCCAGCCCCCCTTCCCTCTGGCCACCGCCATATTGTGTCCATGAGTTATACATGTATGTTCCTTAACTAAACCCTTCACCTTCCTTCATCCAGTACCCCCCGCACCCTGCTCAGACAGCTGCCGGTTGTTCCATGTATCCATGCCTCTGGTTCTGTTTAGTTTGTCCATTTATTTTGTTTATTAGACTTTGCATGTAAGTGAGACCATGTGGTATGTTAACATCATACATCTTTTTCCATCCCGCAGTTTCAGTCTACCTGACTTTATTGCTCATGTGGCTTATTGTGGACAACATATAATTGGGAGTTGCTATTTTTTTATTCACTGTGACAGTGTCTTTCAGTTGTTATATTTAGAACATTGACTTTATAAATGATTATTGATATAGTTGGGTTAGTATCTGCCATAGTTTTTGGTGTTTTCTATTTGTTGCCCTTGTTCCTAGTTTCTCTTTTGTCTTTCACCTTTTGTCTGCCTTCCCTGGCTTCAAGAATTTTACCTGATTTTATTTTGTCTTCTTTCTTAGCATATCAGTTACACTTTTTAAAAAATTTTTACTGGTTGCCCATAGATTTGCCGTATGTAGTTATGGTTCAGCCGAGTCCTGTTTCAAGTAACCCTGACCCACTTGACTGGTTGTGTGAAGTTCTCATTAACAGCGTTCCCAGTTCCTTGCTCTGCCCCTCACAGCATCTCTGTTGTTCACTTCACTTCTCCATAAGTTGTGATTGCTGGACGCTTTCTTGCTAGTATTATTTTGAACAGTGTTACCTTTCAAATTAATTGAGAATGTTTAAGGTGATGTTATTTTCTCTTCCTGTATTCCTTCTTAAATGCTCTCCCTTTCTTCATTTTCCTCCGTTTTGAAGAATTGCCTTTAACATTTCTTGCAGAGCAAAGTGAGTATAGTGGTGAAAAATTCTCTCAATATTTGTTTTTCTCAGAAATTTCTTCTTTACTTTTAAAGGGTAATTTCAGTTGACACAGAATTTTAATTAAGTTTTTTTTCCTGTCAACATTTTATTTCATTCCCCTCTCTTCTTGTATTATTTGGAACAACAACAAAAAAAACAGTCTGATTTAATTCTTGTTATTCTTTATAGCTAAAGTGTGGTTTTCTCTCTGGCTTCTTTTAAGATGAAGTTTTTAGTGAGCTGTGTGATTTTGTTGTTGTCATTGGAAGCCGGACCTGATGCACTGAGAAGGAAGCTTGGTAAATAGACCTTTAGTGTCAGCTTTGAAGTTTATCTGGCTAGGGCTTAGCCTGTGTTTACTATTTGCGTACCTGTAAGTATCAGAGGCTGTATCTGGTGTCCTTCCTTTTCTCTCTCCTGTAATGTGTGGAGTTCTCTAGAGCAGGGGTCCCCAACCCCAGGGCCACAGACCGGTAGCAGTCCACCAGCCTGTTAGGAACCGGGCTGCACAGCAAGAAGTGAGTGGTGGGTAAGCGAGCAAACCTGTCCCTGGTGCCAAAAAGGTTGGGGACTGCTGCTCTAGAGGCTTCTCAAATAAGATCTGAAATGTGTGGTTCTTTCCATGTATTCCACTGTAACTAGAGCTGGACCCTAAATACCAAGAAGTGGGGTCTTCCTATTCTGTTCCTTAACCAAATGGGTAAATTCTACCATCAGAATTATTGTCGGGAGCATTTCTCTATCCCCTGCATGTAAATGTCAATGGGTTATTTAATGATCTTTTTCAAGGGCCAGTGTTTAGGGTAATTATGTGCCTGACGGATTCATGATGCTGATTTATGGGGAAGTGGTTATGTATAATGAATAAGAATTCTGATGACCAAGTCAAAGAATAAATATTTTGAAATCACAGAATCGTACATGAACTTCTTATGAATTAGCTATAGATCCCCAGTGCTGTCCATCTTACCTGTCTTCCTGTGTACATGTGTGGGGTGTTTCAGGACTCAGTAGCCTTTGAGGATGTGGCTGTGAACTTCAGTCTGGAAGAGTGGGCTCTGCTGGATCCTTCGCAGAAGAAGCTCTATAGAGATGTGATGCGGGAAACCTTGAGGAACCTGGCCTCAGTAGGTGAGAATGACAACGTGTCTTCATTTGGCCACTTAGAGAACAAGTGTTTCTTGTCTATCAACATTGTTCTCTGATTTGAATGGGGAAAGAGAATACTTTGGTAAATGAACCAGGAATGGTCAGAGCTCATCATCATAAACCTGTAATGTAATAATTTTTCTGTAACTTTGTCTGGGTCCACATTTTAGGAAGAAAATGGGAAGACCACAACATTGAAGATCAGTACAAAAACCAGGGAAGAAATCTAAGGTGAGTCACATTCACAAAAGAAATCAGTGTCCCACAAGAGGATTTTCATATGTCATGAAAGCAGACACTCCTCAAAAAATAAAAAATGGAATTGCCTTATGACCCAGCAATTCTACCTCTGGGTATATACCTGGAGAAATCCAAAACACTACTTCAAAAGAACCTTCTTTCAGAGCATTCATTATATTCAGTTTTAAACAATTCAGGCAGCAGAAAACTGGCACTTTCCCTATAAATTATAAATACAAAATTCTGATGTTTACAAATAAATGTATCATGTACTCAAATTAATCATGTACTCCTGATTTTTTATAGACGTCATATGGTAGAGAGACTCTGTGAAAGTAAAGGAGGTAGTGAGTGTGGAGAAAACTTCGGCCGTGTTCCAAATCTCAACCTGAGCAAGAAAACTCCCAGTAAAGGAAAACCGTGGGAGTGCAGTGCGTGTGGAAAAGTCTTCATGAGTCGTTCGTCCCTTAATAGGCACGTGCGCTCTCACACTGCGCCCAAACCATACAAGTATCAGGAGTATGGAAAGAAGCCATATAAATGTAAGATATGTGGGAAAGCCTTCAGTTACCTCCAACCGTTTCAAAAACATGAAAGAAACCACAGTATAGAGAAATCCTATAAATGTAAGGAATGTGGGAAATCCTTTAGATATCGCCAGTCTGTTCGCAAACATGAACGGACTCACACTGGAGAGAAACCCTATGAATGTAAACAATGTGGGAAAGCCTTTAGGTATCATCAAACCTTCCAAACACATGAAAGAACTCACACCGGAGAGAAACCCTATGAATGTAAGCAGTGTGGGAAAGCCCTCAGTTGTCCCAGTTCCTATCGAAGTCATGAAAGGACTCACACTGGAGAGAAACCCTATGAGTGTAAAAAGTGTAGTAAAGCATTCAGTTGTCCCAGTTCTCTTCGAAAACATGAGAGAACTCACACTGGAGAGAAACCCTACGACTGTAAAGAATGTGGGAAGGCCTTTATTTCTCTTGGAAGCTTTCAGAGACACATGATAACACACACTGGAGATGGACCTTACAAATGTAAGGAATGTGGGAAGGCATTTAATTGTCCCAGTTCATATCGAATACATGAAAGATCTCACACTGGAGAGAAACCCTATGAATGTAAGCAGTGTGGTAGAGCCTTCAGCTGTTCCAGTTCCTTTCGAACACATGAAAGAACTCACACTGGAGAGAAGCCCTACCAATGTAAGGAGTGTGGGAAAGCTTTCCATTGGCTCACCACTTTCCAAGTCCACGTGAGGACTCACACTGGAGAGAAGCCCTATATATGTAAGCTGTGTGGGAAGGCCCTCAGTTGTCCCACTTCCTTTCGAAGACATGAAAGGACTCATAGTGCAGAGAAACCCTATGAGTGTAAACAGTGCGGGAAAGCCTTCAGTTCTTCTTTAGGTTTGCAGATACATGAAAGAACTCACACTGGAGAGAAGCCCTATAAATGTGAGGAGTGTGGAAAAGCCTTTGTATCTCTCACAAGCTTTCGAAGACACATGATGACGCACACTGGAGATGGGCCTTACAAGTGTAAGGAGTGTGGGAAAGCGTTCAACTGCCCCAGTTCCTTTCGAATACACGAACGGACTCACACTGGAGAGAAGCCCTACGAATGTAAAATATGCGGTAAAGCCTTCAGCTGTTCCAGTTACGTCCAAGTACATGAAAGAACTCACACTGGAGAGAAGCCCTATGAGTGTAAGGAGTGTGGGAAGGCCTTCATTTACCGCACGACCTTTCGAGGCCACATGAGAGTGCACACTGGAGAGAAGCCCTACAAATGTGAAGAATGTGGGAAAGCCTTCAGTCGACCCAGTTCGTTCAGGAGCCATGAAAGAATCCACACTGGAGAGAAACTTCTCCAGTGTAAGCATTGTGGGAAGGCCTTCAACTGGCCCACATCCTTACATAAACACGTCATGAGAATGCACACTGGATAAAGTCCAACTGATAAATATAGGGAAGTTTTCACTCTTTGCACTGAAAGTAATGTGAAAACTCCACTGCAGAGAAGTGGCTATAAATGTAAGTAACATGGGAAGGCCTGATGCAAATTCATTCCCATTTAATACTCCAGAAAATTTGTGACGTGAAACATGTTTTAAAGCTAAAAACAGCTTGTCTTTATCAGTGGCTCATACTGAAACTCAGTCTCTGGACTATGGGTTCTGTTTGCTACTTTTGCAAATGAACAACAACTCGAGACAATTCTGGAAGTACTTTTTAAGCAGTAGCACATATGCTTTTAGTAGGTAAATGTTTTTCCTGAAATCAGCTTATAAAATCTTTGACGTCTATTGGTGAATTGAAATATAAATGTAATATATACTAGTAGGGTTAATTTTTATATAAACTTTTAATTGTTTTGTCAGTTAAGGGGAATAATGACACTGTTATTTCTTAGGATTTTCCTATTGGCTTCATATGGCAAGTGCTAGATATTCCTTATTATAAATATTCCTTCTTTGTTATGATAAAAAAACTTTCTTTAATCAGAAGAGCCTTACTAATTTACCTTACAAATAGATAGTTGGCATAAATTTGTAAATGTGAAAAGTTTATCACAGAGCATATCACTGGAATCACTATTTACGTCTGTTCCCCTCACTCTTTGTCATTCCCTCTGACAGTGATTTGGATAATGGACTTCACATTAAGAAGAGCAACTTGTATTGACATCAACCTCAAACTTACAAAACAACTTTAAAATGTTTACAATTATATAATTGTTTTAGACTTAAATTCACAGCTACAATATCTTTGTACCAAAGCAACATTTCCCCCTCCCCTCGATCCATTAAAATCTCCCTATAGCACTCTGATGTCACCATTTAAGGTATCTTTTACCCATAGTACAATTAGAGTGATTCTGTGCTCTCACCGAAGTCACCTGGGTACCACCACCCTCTATTCACACTGAGCACCTGCTGAGTGCCTGAGCTGGACACTGGGCGTAACTAAGGTGATCGCAGCTCTCACACTGCTTCAAGTCTGTGAAACTAAATAAAACCACATTTCTAGCTTCTTTCCCGAGTGTTTTTAACACTTAAACTCTGATTCACTTTTGTAGCAACATTAACTTTGGTATACCAATAAGCCTTTATATTTGCAAAAGAAAGAAAAAGAAAAAGATCTGTGACAGGACAATAAAACGTAGAATTGGAGATGGATCTCCTGAAATATGTTACGTAGACATGGGCAATGTTGTGACCTACATTTTCAGGAACATTTTCTGGTTTTTTATGGGTCTGTGTTAAAGTTCATTAACAACTTCATTCGCATGAGATTTGGAGGGCCTTAAAGTGTTTGAGCCACAAAGCACAGAGAGACAGATGCACTGATGTTTCATATATACCTGCTTCCAACCCGTTTTCCTGATTCTTTGTCCTGCCAGTCAAAAGCATCCTCAGTACCACCACCAACTACAGGACTTTCATTTTCTCAGAGCTGTAGATTTCCAGATGCCTCCACAAGCTCCACAGCAAAGATCCATCGGTTTGGATTTTCCTACAAGCCTTCATACAACCCATTTGGACTGTCACGTTTGAAAACATTCTCTGAAACGCTGACCGCCCTTTTCTCTAGACGATATGTGAATAAGGTCTAATTTGTATAGTAAACATTTCATTCTGTTAATAGT